>CAIGRL010140997.1:0-13789 GCA_903798325.1 Fraxinus xanthoxyloides
TGAGGCCCAAATGGATGGATTTCATTCATATTTCCATTAGTTGATAAAAAAATAGAGTTTGATCTTTTTTTTTTCTTTAATTTCAGAAGGGTAAAATAGCAATTTTCTATTTACCAAATTAAACGATTAACATAAGTAAATCAAAAATCAAAAAAGAAAAGAAAAGAAAAGTCCGTCTTCTTCTCCCAATCCCCCCACCCTACACCCAAATCAAAACCAAATCACAGACACGTCGGCTCAACGATACACTCACCCACCCATCGTCACCATCGCAAACCACTATCATTGCTACTGTGTCTTCAACAATGGCGTGTGATAGAACTGTTTGATGGAAAACCGCCATCACTGCAATAGAACTAGCCGCTAAAACTATTCCAAACTGAATAGGATTACCACCTCTATTAAAAGTGAATCCTTTCTTGGATGGAAAGTGTTGGAGGAAATAAGTTATATTGTTTTAAAGGTGTATAGAGTTTCGACAAGAGTTTAATAACGTAGGAACCTTGTTAAACAAAACAAGAAAGATGTTAGAAACAAAATGGAAAATCAAGAAAGGAAATGGGAAGAAAAGATCTGAGGCATGTATTTGACACTTTATCTTTAAGACGAATTTGTCATGCAATAGTGCTAAGCGGGGTTTGGCAATCATCTTTCAAGATACTACGGAGAAATCCTTGTAGTAGAAACACTTCAAACTACAAGGCTAAAGTGAACCTAACTAGATTTTCTCTCTACACAAAGAATGGTTTTGTATGCAAGAAATGGAGTGGTTTTGCCAGAGTTTTTTTATGCAAGAATCAAGTAGAATGATTTTTGGATGACTTACAAATGGTGTCCAAGGGGTTCAACATTGAAAACAGTGTAGTAGATATCAGAATACTTGATGAGCTTTTCTAAAGCTTGTTAGCATTTTGGTAGAAATACAAATGGAGTATGTGGATTCTTATTACGCAAGGGATCTTGGTATGAGAAGATCACTTACATGATATTTGTTTGCCTTTGGAGGCTATGCTATTAGCTAAAAAGCTACTTTACAAAATACAATAGCTTTGTCTATAACAAAGGCAAAGTGCATGACCACTACAGAATCATGTAAAGAGATTGTGGTTAGGAGGATTGATTGGTGAAACCAGTGAAGACTTGCAGATTTTTACAGTATATTATGATGGTCGGAGTGCTATTTTATTGACTAAGGATCATATATTTCACGAGAGGATTAAGCACATTGATGTGAGATATCATTTGTGATTAACGTGATTGCTCGTAGAGATATTGTAGTGAGCAAGGTTGATACCAAGAATAATTCTGTTGATATGATGATAAAACCACTTTTCATTGCTATGTTTTAGCATTGCTTGAATTTAGTATGTATTTGTCATTGATTTAGCCCATTGTGGCTTATTTGGAAGAGGAGGAGGTGTTACTTGAATATGTGTTTTTTGAATTCTTTGTATTGGAATTTGGTTCAAAGTGGAGAATTGGTGTGGTATGACCCAAATTCCATGTGATTAGATGTTTAGTTGAATAGAATAAGTTTAAGGAGTTTTGGTTTTGAGGGTCCTAATTAATGGAGATCAAACGTCATCATGGATTGAGAGATTGGCTTGAAAAATGACTTTGTGATGAAAGAAATACCTTAGAGGCATAATTACCAAAAGTAGGTGCCACAGCATCTATTGAGGAAAAGGAGGCAGCGAGCCTGGTACGGTGGCATCGCAGCTCCAACATCCCTGCTAAGAAAAACGCCCCCCGACGTTAGGGCGCCATCGTGACGGAACATTGAGATCTTGATATTGTAAACACATTCATTGATTATAATGAAATTCTCATATTGTAGTTTTTTGATATATTGGGTTTCTACATAAATCTTAATATTCTTATTTGTTCTTGTTTATTTTATTATTTTTATTATTTTGCGATCAGTTTATAACAAACCACCATTCCATCGTCATCGTCATCTTCCTACTGAAATTTGTCGCATGCTATTTCATTCGGATTCATGGTGACTGAATCTGGTCATTTATCCGTAACTGAAAACAGAAAAAATTAAATCTTGACGTTCCTTAGTAGAGACAAGAAAACCAAGGGACAGGTGATGCTTCTAGACTACGGTCGCCCTATCTGAAAAGATGAAACATATTTTTTGCTCTAATGACATTGTCTTTATGCGAACAGAAATGCATTATAAAAGAGGCAAATAACAGGATCCATAATAAAAATTTACACTCAATTATCAGCTGTTAATTTAAATTTACACTCAGTTATCAGCTGTTANATCTTCTCTCTCGAGCTTAACAGTCCTACTGCAATTTGTCGCACAAACTTGCTATTTCATTCGGATTCATGGTGACTGAATCTGGTAATTTATCCGTAACTGAAAACAGAAAAAATTAAATCTTGACGTTCCTTAGTAGAGACAAGAAAACCAAGGGACAGGTGATGCTTCCAGACTAAGGTCGCCCTATCTGAAAAGATGAAACATATTTTTTGGTGTAATTACATTGTCTTTATGCTAACAGAAATGCATTATAAAAGAGGCAAATAACAGGATCCATAATAAAAATTTACACTCAATTATCAGCTGTTAATTTAAATTTACACTCAGTTATCAGCTGTTAATTTACACAAACAACTTCAGAACATTATTATGTTTTTCCAAATCACTAAATTTAATTACCCGCAAATCCGTGGAACTGTCCAAGATGGTCTCGCCGAAATCTTATCACTATCAGACAATGCCATATATTTTTTCCAATCATCAATCAACATTTTGAGATCATGAATCTTCTTATCTAAACCAATGCAACAATTTGCATGCATTGTGCACACCAGATTAAGATCTTTGCTGGGTTCACAAAACCCACCAAAATAAGCTGTATCCAAAAACCTAATTTGCAATCCAATCTTTTCAATGAAGGGATCATATTTGATGGAGTTAAGAACATCTTGATCATGCTTTCCTGGGAATTTGTCTTTCGATTCGTACCAATATTTGTAAAACTGTATTGTTTTGTTGTTTGCTTTAACGTAGTTGAATCCTCCGTTTGGTGAATTGTCCAAATCTGTGTAGTTGTACCAGTAATGATCGCATGCGATTTGGAAATCCCCGTCAGAATGGAATTGATGAAATGGATTTCGTAGCCACATTACATCAGCATCCTGGAAAATAAAAGAGATTGAAATTGAAGGGTTGCAAATATAGAAGCTGAAACGGAGCATGTTCCAAATTAATTTCAGAAAGTTAAAAGCAGTTTTAGAGGTGTAAAGTGGATTTATGTCGCCTCTTTTGGGAATGCCTGGCGTAGCTTGTGCCAAGCCAATCGAGCCACCAGACCAAAAACCTTTTCTTAAATTTTCTTGACTTATTTTTATTGATATCTGAAAAACACAAAAACGTCCCGTGTGTTGAGATATGTCAACGTGATACTAATAGATTGTAACTTGTGATAAGGTACAGATATTACCGTGAAAATAAAGTTGTATCCCATCTCAAGAACAACGCGTAGAACTTCAATCCTCCTCCACATCATCTTCAAATAATCTTCACTCATAAAAAATGCTTCGCCGGAGAAGTCGATGCCGACGGTGCTGAGGGCATAGCAGTGTAGGCGTAAACCTAAGCAACGAGAATATGCCTTTTCATCCAAAGCTACAAAAACCACATGATTCAATAGATCTCTTGTTTGATTTCCAATTCTAAAGCTCTCAAGAAAAAGATCAAATATCGAATTAGGTTCTGTCCAGGCTGCATTTAAGGTTGTGATAATTACAGTTTTGTCCTTCATGGCAGCCTTGTTCAATATCCTCTCCAAATTATTTTCACCATTGTCCTAAAAAAAATTGGTAAAATTTAGAAATAAGTAAAACATCAGAAATTAAGCAACTGCATGGCTATGGAGAAGGGTAAAATTTTTAACTATGTTTCATGGATATAGTAGATTAGTTGCAATACATCGAGTAGAAAGTTTTACATACTACACAACGTTTTGCATGAAAATAACATACTACAGAAAGACAACAAAACCTACTCATTAGACTCGAATATGTAGTAGTATTATAATTAAAGTCTCGACTGTGTCATTTGGTAGCCTTGAGCTTATTTCTTGAAAGTTGAAAGCAGCATAACGTAATGAGAATTAGGAATTTTTTTCATTTATTTTCACTTAATTAAATGACTTGGGGCAAAATTTGGAAATGCACTTGAGAAAAAGGGTATCAGCAGTAATGAGAAAAAAATGAAAATACGCTGCTATCGTACTTTATATACTGGAAAAATACACCATTGATATCCTTATAGCATCGGTAGCGAGTAGGTCTCTTACCTTTCTTTAAAATTGTACAATGAAAACCATTCAAATTTTCATTAAATCTTGACGTCATGCTCCTCGTGAGAATTTGCATTACTTTAATATTTTCGGTGCCAACCCAAGTTGTGAAGTAAAACTTCTACATAATATTACACATACTAGGATCACATGATAATTTACCATGGATTTCAACAGTCTCGGTCATCGTAGATTGATTTTATAATTTTTACAAAATATTAAAGACCAACCTACAGCTAGATCAACAAATTGGAAACATGACAAATCAATATAGAAATATTTTATGCATTTTACTTAAAAAAGAAAAGAAAAAAGAAAAAAAAAAGTGGATCGTGTCAACCAAATAAAAGTCAAACTAAAGGTTATTTAAGAATAGATAGGGTGTTAATTACTCGAGGAGAAATGATTGCAAAATAAAGGTTATTTAAGGTTTTAGATCATTTATTATCGAGTACCGCACATATAGTCCAGTTTGGAGACGGGTAAAATTATTAATATAATAACTTAGTCAAGGGAAGTGATTGGGAATAATAAAATCAAACATTAATTGCAAGGAATTAATTTATATGACAAATAGAGAGAGTTGACTAACAAAATGTGTTTAAAATTTCCCTCTGGAGAGAGTTCACATGACATATAAGACTGACATAAATTTTTATTATAAATCTAAAGTAAATTAAAAACAAATTTAAAATTTTATCTATTATATTGTCTAGTCTTCATTTAAAACAAAATTCTTTGATTCGCGTACTCATTTTCAACCATACATTTACGTAATAAACTATTTACATGTAAACCCAAAATTTTTCGACACTTTTTAACCATACATTCTCAAAAAAAATAAAAAATAAAATAAATCACTATTCAAAACCTCATTTTTCCAAAATAATGGCCATAAAACAAGTTTGGCTAATAAATTGGGATATGGAAAGGAAATTGATTGTAATACGTTTCTTCATTTTCCAGATAAGGTGATGTGGACAAACAATAATTTTTTTATTTTCATTAAACTTCTTAAAGAAATTCCAGATAATTGATTTTTATTTTTTTAAATCCAATAATTCTTTCACTAGTCCTACCTAATCAATAAGTTGAATTTTCAAACGCATGCCACTAGAAGAATAAAAAAAAAAGTATAATAGAATTGGGAAGATAAATTTTCAAATGTGTCTATATCATCATCAATTGTCATGATCAGTTCTTTTCCAATCCCAGTCAGTATTAGCAATTGTCAAGACTGATGAGAGAGTAAAATTTATCTAATAATGTATTTTCATTTTGATCTGAGGAACAAAATTTATAATTATTCTTGGGAGATATGATGTTCATGTAATTTTATTTCGTATTTCGTTTTCCAAATTTGAACCAATTACTATAATAAAACATAATCAATATAGAATGAATGAATCTATTCATTTTAATAATATTGACATTTTTAAACGAAATTCATGACTCAATCTGCATGTATCTGTCCTACTCCAAAAAGTTCAAATAAACAATTTAAATCGTCTAAAGTTCGACACTAAAATGAGTAGTCTAATTCAATAGGTATTCTTGAATGAGCCATAATTTTATGAGTGCGAGTTAAAAAGTAAAAATTTTAACGATTGTGTCACACGTCTAGACAATTTGACCTTAATTTTAAGACGCAACCACAAGAGTCATGTAGTAATTCTATGTTAAAAACCACTCATCTAACATTTATACTATAGAAATTTTAGTTATTTATAATTTACCTTCCACATCTCTGAGAAGTGATAATAAAATAAAATTTAAGGGAAGATGAGTAACTTACCAAAGAAGATAGGTTTCCTGAAAGAGAGTCTTGAATTGGAAAAGAGAAGTTTGCCCGTGTTGTGCCATTAGATAAAGAAGAAAAATTGCCTTGCATGGAAATAGGGTTATAAAAGCTCTGAAAAAATTGGGTAGGATAGGCAGAATGATAAAGAGCAAGGCAGGAACCACCCACCACCACAAAAAACACCATGATTCTAAGAACTACGGTGGAGAAGTGGCGGCGATGGTGGTGGTAGCCACCGTACTCAAGGAAGTTCTCATCGGCCGTGACTTTCTTATTGCTGCCTTCCCCTCCTGAATTCATTTTCATTTTTTGGGAAATTGAGTAAATGTATTATGCAGAAAAATACCCCTAGAGATCTCTATATATATTCAGATCAAAAGTCAACTAACTTTACGTGTACCTCACATTTCTAGCAGCCTTGCAATTATTTCCTACAAACGGCCGTTATTTAATGATGTGATATTCCAATTAAAAATAATAAATAATTTTAAATCTTTTTAACAATGTTTTAAAACTCAACTTTGACATCGACTCGAGAAAGAGAAAAGGTCAAAGGTTAAAGGATTGAACCGAATTCAAATCGGGATTCATGCAGTGATTTTTAAAAATAAAAAATAAAAAAAATTAACTAAATAAATTTTAAAAATCAGAAGATGAATTTTGGTTTGGTTTTTGGATGGTTTTTATAATTTTAAATGAGTGGAATCGAAAATAGGTCAACGACTTTTTATAAATGGGTTTTTTGCCTTAGTCGGCATTGGACCGGGTTCTCAGTTTCACCAGTCGAACCGTCGTGACCGGGTCTAATTACTTAGCTTTCTACTGTTGGGGTCTCATAGATTTAGTTTGAATGATTCAATTTAGATCAAAGTCAACATAATATGTATGCTTCCTTTGTGCAATTTTTTCTTTTAAAATTCCTTTTGTGCCGAACTTATTATTATTATTATAGTTAAAAATAGAATAATATGTACCCTATAAGTTAAAAATGAATAGTTCAATTAACGGTAGTTAGAAGATTAGTAGAAACCTTTGATTAAAAGTTTGTTTGGGAAGTGTTAATAAACAAATTAATGATAAATAGATAAAAATAAATAGGTACTAATTGTAAATTCTACAAAATTTGTGAATAAAAGTGGTCCGACTGTTTATAAATAGTTTATAAACACTAGGCAAAGTTTCTTAATTTTGAAGGTTCGTTTTGACTTAAGAGGCATCATATTAAGATTTATCAGTCTTCGGCCCTATGACTTTTGACTTAGGGATTTGTTTGAAAAAAAAAATTGATAAAAATTGACGAAATATAAAAAGTTGATGAAAGTTATGGGTATCATAAAATGTATGATTAAAATTAATTATTGACGTTGACCTTAACATTTTAAACGATCGCAAACAAGTACTTAATATGTAGGATCATGCTACGTGTATCGATTTTTTTTTTTTTTGTCGAATCTTTTACCTACTACTCACAATAGGGAAGAGGACCACATTGTCGAAGTTTTTAAATACACGCAGGCTACGCGCATTATGTGAGAGAGAGAGTAATCCATTATGTACAATTGGATAAACCCTAATATGTAAGGACTAAATATTAAATACATAATTGATTTTGCCCCAAAAAGGAAAAAGATATAATTGCTTTGCACGCGCCTGCAGTAAAAAACCAAACAATAGGGACAAATTATTATTCTCAAATTTAATTCATCCTTTCACTTTCCTTTTGATTAAGTTGTTCATTTTCACATCTCGGATGAGGACAAATATTTATTTATAAGGTGGATATATTTCTTATATAGAGTCGCGATAAAACATATCTTTCATCATTACAATGTATATTAAGCAATAGTTGAGTAATGAAGATAAAGTGTTTGTTTGGTTTAGAATATAATCTCGATCAAAATTAATTTTTAATTCTACTTATGTATTTCATATGATCCACTACTACTATCAATTTATTTTGACACTCATTTCTTCAACTTATAATTTCTTCCAAACAAGCGCAAAGAATCCTAATCAATTAAGGGTCCGTTTGATTGGCAAATATGGAAAGACTTTTCAATTCCATATAAATTGGAAAATAAAAATTCAAGTACCCCATAGGAATGCATTTTCCACGAAATTGACAAAAAAACAAGGTTAAAGTGGTTGCACCTTAGAATTTGAAATTCATTTCCACTTTCATATCAAACAACCAAAGTAAAAATTGAGCTTCTCGGATGTTTTTCATGGAATTTAAACCAATCAAACGGACCCTAATAGATTTTGTGGGAGCAAATTGTCCCTTTAATGGATTTTGATGGTCAATCCGCAAATCGTGTGTTAACAATAAACTTGATACATTAAAAACACTTTAAAGTTTAACATGACAAATGCGTTAGTTAGAGGGGAATGCATAGCAACGAGGCGAAGCGGCAAATAATAGAACTCTTTTACTAATTATTTTTTCTATTGGAGTTTCATTTTAAAACATTGTCTTTATGAATAATTCTTATATGTTGATTATTGTTTTATGTTTAAGTGCATTTAATATTGTGTGAAGAGATTATTTTATAGAATGGCCAAGTAAATCTCCATGAGTTTGAGCCCTTCGTTATTTGAAGAAAATAGAGTTTTGAATAATAATTTTCAGGAGAATGTGTAATTAAAAAGTAGGAAAAAAAAAATTTGAATTTACGTGCATAATATTTTATTTTGTGAATGTGTGGTTGAAAATGAATATGTAGAATTTTTATTTTAATTTTTATTTTCAAATAACTATTGTCCGACAAGTGCTTGAATAGATATTAGAATGTGGAGGTGGTAAATAAATAATATTAGTTAGTAGTAATTATAGAGAAAACAATACTGAAAATGTGTTCCTTTTTATAGGCAAAATTCAAGAGTCAACAAGAAAATACTAGAAAACAACTAAAATCAAATACTCCAGATAAGAATCTAAAGAAATACATTAGAGGAATGATTCAATGATCATTGGTACTCATCTTATGTTAAGTACATGTAATATAAATTCACTGGTGGATAAAGATTCGGTGATTCTCAATATTTGAAGTAAATTTATGATCCAATAATGAATTAATATGACACGCTATCGGTACTTAATATAAAACGAGCACCTATATTTATTAGATCATTTCTCAGTTTCTCTAAATTGTTTAGAGATAAAATTCAAGAAGCTCCGAAAGAAAAGTTACTCCCAAATTAATATTAATTCGGATGATGAGGACGAGACATCAATACTTTTTGAAAAATATAAAGAGTTGTGCTACTGGGCCAGGCTCAAAGCCAGGCCCAGGGTATTCCCCAAATATCAATACAAAAAATAATTAGTAAAAGGGTCTTTTCTAAAAAAAAAACAAAAATCTCCAATTTGCTCCTTCCAAGGAGACTTTTATGGATGGCAATAGGGGAGAACCGACATTCTTGTTGCGGAATTTCAGGAGGCACGTGGGGCATTTTAATCTTCATTTTTCATCCCATTTATTTATATATTTTTTGTGTTGAAATTTAATATATTGAAAAAAAAATAGAAATTATGAGTAACTTGACGGGTTTGTGACACAGATCATGCTTCCTAACCTCGTCCCGAGTAGGGATTGCAGAATTTTTCGACCTTCAACCCTCCCCGAGTCCCATCCCATATTGTCGTACCTCGAATGGTAAACGACATTTCTCGGACTCACGCCGAATCTATTTTCATTTTTGTATTTTATTTCATTGTTCTGTTCTTCATTTAAATCGTGTTAAAAAAAAAAGTTAATTAATTAAATGAAATGAAAAATGATGGTTTTTTAAGTCTCGTCCCGCCTTACCTTTTGAAAAATTGGAATGGAACAAGAATGGTATGATGGCTCCAACCCATTTACATCCTTAATCTCAAATCTCCTTTGGGGAGGAGTAACTCGAGGCGGGCATTTTGTTAAAGATTTCCTCAAATAATTTAGCAGAAAAGAAAAATAAAATCCGCTTTATTTTTTATATTGCATATTCTCGTTTTTACATAACATCTATTGAAGTTTTAAATCCATTATATGTTTTCGACTTACAGATGTGATTGTACAAAAAATGAAATGATTGACGCCGAACCATTTTTAAATGTTGATGTGAAGTTAGATCTCGTACCAATTATGTTTCAATTGAGTTTTGTGAGAGCTCGATCATCTCCTCTTGGGTATTCTCTATGTTTTCACTCTAACCAATGTATCTATAATGTTATCACTGAAATCAGCAGAAAGAGAGAATCGAAAGAAATTATTTTCTTACATTTTTGTGAATTACAAGTACTTAACGAGTGCAAATGAAGTAAACCCAATTTTACTTGTCGATCATTTGGCATTCACATATTATAACTATATGAACTCCCAACAGTCGTTTTACTAAATTACGTATATTGAACTAGAGAAAAGTCAATTTGAATAGACGGAAATCCAAAGAAGAATATTTTTTTTCATATTTCTTACATCTTCACTTCTTAAAAGGAGAATATTATTCGTAATTAAGTAATAAATAATCCTTTTTGCTTCGCAGTTTAGGAGAAAAAGTCTTACTGTTAAATTTATCTCATAAAAGTCTCCAACTAAACCAAGCTGCTGGGCCCTCAAATTATTAGAGTCGGTACCTTTAAGTTATGTGCTAAAGAAAGGCTGGAGAATTGACCCCATAGCATTTGAAACGTCCCTTAATGATTAAGAATATCTTTGTTCTTCATTTACTAAAACTCAGAATATGATCAGCATAACAACAAAATCAAATTTCAAAGTTGTATAGCAGAGGCTCATCATCGCCCAAGTATACAAGACGCTCAAGCTCTAAGCGAATACAACACTTTATGAATATTTAGGGCGACGGCGCTATCATCACCAAAGCCTGCGAAACGCCCAGGATCTGGGCAAATTGTTATCTTAAGCGATGGCTACTAATGCGGTTAAGGGGCAATATCATCATATCCCATGATCCATGAAATCTCGGTTACGAGCAGCTCAATGGTAAAAGGAATGACAGCAGTTAGAACAGTAGTTCCATGACAAGTCAGTCATGATGAAGAACGTGGGTAGTTACAAGACGACCAACAGTTTCAGGCGGTTCCACGACGACAACTATCAGAGAAGTATAAAAGAGAAGAGAAGGCAATAGAAGAAAGGACCCCGAATCAAACACTCTCAAACAGAGAATATGTAATTTTCATTTCATTTACTTTTATCGCATTTAACTTTCAACTGTTCTGTATACTTACGCTCCTTGGAGGCATTTCGTTTCTCGTCGATTGTAAAGCTTCATCAATAAAGCACCACTTTNATTTAACTTTCAACTGTTCTGTATACTTACGCTCCTTGGAGGCATTTCGTTTCTCGTCGATTGTAAAGCTTCATCAATAAAGCACCACTTTTTGGGACTTTGTCTCAATAGGTCTGTTCCTTACACAATCGTCTAAACTATCTATTAATTGTTAGCGAGACCCGACTTTCCACGCGAAACGAACGTGTTGTTTGAAGTCACCTAAATTATTATATATGATTACATAATCTACTTTTTCAGCCACTTTCTGTTAATGAACTCGACTCTTTGAAAAGTCGTAGACAAACGAATTAAGCATCAATTAATAATAAAGACGGGACATGTTCCATTTTCAACGCACTTACCGAATAGTTAATTTACCATCAAGTGTTACATATATTTAGTGATTGAACCTCGTCCAAAATAAAAGCTACTCGTGACACACTTCTGTTGCTTTAATGCACCATGTCGGAGTCACTCGGTGAGGTGAAGCTGTGAACTAGTTTCGTTGATGGAAAATGGCTAACAAATTGGTTCGTAGGTAAGGGGCTATTAGGGTCGATTCTTAATCTCTGTAATTTCTATACAACATGAAATACACGAGCTTGAGTAAAATGTAAAAAAAAAAAATCTTGCATATTGTCTATCAATCCTTCAGGAAACATGCTCAGTGGACATAATAACAACTGGCATATTTCTCAAAGACGAAAACTAAAGAAAAGTATAAGCATGTGACGTCATATTTTTGTCCCAAATTCTTTCGATCGCATGGCAAGAGGCTCAAAATACCTTGATCTTATTTTTCCTAAATACTCCTAGCAAAATCTCCGTCAATTTTATTTCTCTGGTATACTTCTTATCTTTAGCAACTTACTTGATTTTAGAGTGCAAATGACCACCGAGACCACCCTCTAAAACGTTTGTCATTGAAAGCTAACGCTGCTCAAGTGTGCACGAATTATAAGGTGGATAATGATGAGGTGCAAGTATTTTTTGACGTCTTGATCAAACTAAAATTTGATATCAAAAAATTTAACATTATGTTTGATTTTCATATATTAGCCGCACGATTTTTAATTTAGTTTTAATCAATTAAATTCAATAAAATTGTAGATAAAGGGGTAGACAAGAATAGGGAAAATTTTATAGATTAGTGGTTAGAATTGCATGAATTTAGGCAAAATGTCCAACTATTGTTGGATTATCTGAAAAAGTAAAAGTACACTTTTGATGATGCATTTAGAATGTATTAGTAATGTTATCACATATCAGTTCCAAGTCAATTTCTATTTAAAAAACAGATGCTATATATAACCCCACACTAATCAAGTCTTTTGGGGAAAGTTTATTTTAAGAATATTCTATACTCAATAACCATTCTAAATAGTTTTTCCACTGAAATATTCAATTTTTCGACTGATAATAATTACAAAAACTCATTTTGAATACAGTAAAAAAAAAATTACCAACAAAGAAGTCTAAAAGAAACAAAAAACTAATAAAATAATAATTTAAAATTCTCAATGCAATTTTTATCGGTTATAATTTGAATAAAAATATCTTATAAATTTAATTTACGAATAGGATTTTCTGTAGGTTGAGATAACTGTTTGACACCCATTTATTTCTCATTCTCATTCTTATTCTTATTTTTTTCTCTTTTTTTTCTTTTCAACCATACATTCTCCAAATAAAATAATATTACACACAAATCCAAAAATTTTCATCACTTTTTTACCATACATTCTATCATCAATCATTATTTCGAAAATTTTATTCTCATTAAAATGTGAATCAAACACAAGAAATTTCCTAGAAACATACAAATGGGACATGCACCCATGGTATCTTCTGCAGGTTTGTTTTGTATGATAAGAACAGTTGTCTTCTGATTTTTTCAAGTTTGATGCTGTAATATCGTAATAAATTTAATTTATGAATAGGATTTTCGTCGTTAATAATAAAGGTATCTTAATGACACAAAACAAAATGAAATTTCCTAGAAACTATTGCCACACTAAAAGTGCAGTCCAAGATAAATGGCCTAAGGAGTAAAGTCCAATTCGGAAGTCCAAGATACGGGCCCAGATAAAACCATTGATGAATCCAGTGGAGACCCACAAATAAAGTAACATCATCATCCAAACTTGCAAGACACCTAGAATTTGAGGGAATGGAGTGCCGTATGATCGCCCAAGGCGATGATCATGTCATCGCCCAAACCTTCAAGTCACTCAGGGCGATGGTCATGTCCTCGCCCAAACTTTCAAGACGCCCAAGAATTGAACGAATCTAAAGTGTTATAGTCATCTAATTCAATAGTTATAAAAGCGGTTATTGGACAAATTTATCACACCCCACGATCCAAAGATTCCAGTAGTGGGCAGTTAAA
>CAIGRL010141013.1:0-16542 GCA_903798325.1 Fraxinus xanthoxyloides
TCTTTTTCGATTCGTTTTTTTTTTCCCTTACGCAAGATAATAAAATCTAGATATGTTGAATAACAAAACAAGTTGCGCTTGATTTTTAATAGGAATTCTAATTCGAGTGAATAAAGAATAAGTCTATTTATTTCCAGTTTAACTCTATAATTTTCCGGCGTGTGGACACTAGTTAATTGAATAAAATTCAATTGTTCAAAGTGTGTAAGAACTACATTTTTATAAATAGAGAATATGTAATAAAAGAAGATTAAAATAGAAAGTGAAACGTTCGTTTCAATTTTCCTATTATTAAAACTCTTTCATTCTTTGAAAGATATGTACATGTATCCCGTCAATATGGATGTTCATTCATTACAATAATTTTGGTAATTTAACTGTGTAGTACTTGTTAAATTATAACTTATATAATTTAACCTCAACTCGAAACCATCGAAGGGACCTGATTGAACACAATTGATTTAAACTCCAATTAATTCATTCCTCTTTAGTGTTTATCGTTAAAATAATTATAAGTGATTCCAATAATATTTAATTCTGCATGGTCGTCACAATATCAAAAACATACCTAGTCATTCCAATAATCTTTATTATTATTATCTTTGTTATTANAATAGAGAATATGTAATAAAAGAAGATTAAAATAGAAAGTGAAACGTTCGTTTCAATTTTCCTATTATTAAAACTCTTTCATTCTTTGAAAGATATGTACATGTATCCCGTCAATATGGATGTTCATTCATTACAATAATTTTGGTAATTTAACTGTGTAGTACTTGTTAAATTATAACTTATATAATTTAACCTCAACTCGAAACCATCGAAGGGACCTGATTGAACACAATTGATTTAAACTCCAATTAATTCATTCCTCTTTAGTGTTTATCGTTAAAATAATTATAAGTGATTCCAATAATATTTAATTCTGCATGGTCGTCACAATATCAAAAACATACCTAGTCATTCCAATAATCTTTATTATTATTATCTTTGTTATTAAAGATAATATGAACTTCTCAAAATAAGGTAATCAACTTTATTTACTGATCGTGGATAAATTTTTTATTTTATTTTTATAGTGTATATGAACTAAATCTATTTGTACTTAACAACTTAAGTACTCAATTTATAATAATATATGTGATCAAGGAGTTATTAGCTCAAATATTAAATGCAATATAAAATAATTAAATAATATAAATTAATATTTATTTATTCAAAATGTAATGTCCAATAAGACACTTGAGCATAATGCAAACCGGGAACAGCCTTAGTGCTTGTGCGAGGTTACTGCAAAGAACTGCAGCATGATGCCAAGCCCGACACGACCTGCCTTCAAAGTTAAATTGAGTTATTCCCCTTGTATAACTGCCCGGGGCCATACGGTGCTACGCTGGCAACTGTATGATTGCATTTTTCTTTTTCCCAAACTCAATGAAAAAAATGCCAACTGCACCTGTAAAAAGTCAGTCAATTTTTCCTCGTACAAGCAGCTTGGCCGAAGTATTTTTGGGTAAATCCCCTTTGCCAAAAAAAGGTGCCCGGGTCAATCCCAGGTGCCCAAGTCAGTCAATTTTTCCTCGTACAAGTAGCATGGTCGAAGTATTTTTGGGTAAATCCCCTTTGCTAGAAAAAGGGTGCCCGGGATTGATCCGGGCACCCTTTTTTTGACACAGAAGGGGGGTCCGGTATTATTTTACTGCACAAACTTCTTAGCCATGAAAAGATCATAGAATTAATCTATTTGTACAATGAGTTTGACAATGTGTGAGTCGTAAAGATTCTTGCCATTGATTTCAAACACAATTTTTCAGAAAGGATACGTGCCACCTCATACATTGTCAAACTAACTGTACAAGCAGCACGATTAAACATCATATCATAGCCAGTTACATAGAGTCAAAACAGGATCCCTTTGAATTACCTGCCGACATTGTACTGTATAAGAAGTTTATTTACCTGCCAGTTAATAAATTTATTTCTCAGCTGACACATACTCAATACTCCAATAAATGTATTTCTCTGCTGGTTTCAAAAAGATTTATTTCTCAACTAACACATACCGTAGTTCTTGATGTAGATATGCAAGCTCATTTTGCTTGGTGTGCCTGAATAAAAAATTATTACATTTCCTCTTGTTGATCATGTTTAGGTTGATCATACTTATCATATCGCCGATGAACTTTTTAGATCTACTACAAGTTGAGGGATATATCAGCCATTCTATACACGTAATTGGATCGTCGGGTATAAAAACCTGAATGGTCCCAAATTATACGATGTGCGAAAAATATCCACAAATTTTAAACTGGACTTCAGCTGCCTCTTAACTTTAAATCATAAACCACATTAGTCCAAAAATGAATTCAGTCCAAAAACTACTAACAGAGCCTGAATTGAAGTGCTTTCATGCTACAAGAGCATTAAAAACTTATTTTTCATTAAAAATTTGGTGCAATTTATCCTTATTGGCGTATTAGGTATCAAAGTAATGTTAGATGTGATGCCACATCATCGTTTCATCATCAAGGTAGGACGTGTGTTAGTAATTTTGGATGGAATTCATTTAACTCGTCTATTTGCTCATTAAAATGCACAAAAACATAATATATACCGGTCTATTGTAATTTGAATCACAAGCTTTACAAATTTATGCTATTATCTCATTATATTCACTTTTATCTAAACGTATGATAGTATCCTCTAGTCCTCAATATTTATGTTTTATAGTACAAAGTTAAGGATGTTTGGCTAAGCCAAAAAGTAACTTCCAAACTTGATGTATGTAATCGACCATGGCATAACCACCTTGTGTAAAGGGATCAAAACCGTTGGTAAGAACAATATCTTCGAGAAACTATCCAAATGGATTTCCTCCAGTTGACGGAAGAGGTGGAGCGGGAGACGAGTCTCTTCCATTGGACTTTTGAACGGGGTTGAGGGAGGCAAAGGCATCTTCACAGCTGCCAAAGTATGCAAGAAATTTAGCATCCATGTCTCCAAGAAGATCAAAGCAATTAAGTATTATGGGGAAAAGGACAAGTTGATGGTTAGGTTCACTTTAATGTCATCTTCTGTTGGCTTAATATGAGCCCATCATGCGTGCCTCCACACATGTCCGTCTTACATGTCAGGCTTAAGACGCGGGTGGTCGCCAAACTTCATTTTCTTCTAGGTTAGTCACTCAACTTAAACTTTGTTTCAAGTTGACCACCGATTTGGTCATTTCCTCCTCGTCCATTAATAACTAATGATGCACTTCATGGACGAATGTAGAGGGAGTGGGCCGATTCATAGTCGGTCCGTCATAAAATAATATTTTTCATTATATCAATAGCTTTTCCTTTTTTTTCAACTATACATTCTCCGTCGATCTATTATTTTAAAATACATTTTTTTTCAAAATAATGTGGTTCAAACACACCCAATTTGGTCATTTTTGTAATAGTTATCAAAATTAAACACTTTTCAATTGACAAACATGGAATTAGACATTTTTGTAAATTCCTCTAAATTTATTTCTCAGCTAACACGTACTCAGTACTCTAATAAATTCATTTCTCAGCTGGTTTCATAAAGATTTATTTCTCAACTAACACATACCGTAGTTCTTGATGTAGATATGCAGGCTCATTTTGCTTGGTGGGGGCAGAATAAATAATTATTACATTTCCTCTTGTTGATTGTGTTTAGGTTGATCGTACTTATCATATAGTGGATGAACATTTTAGATCTACTTTAAGTCAAAGGGATATTTAGCCATTCTATAATGTTATTCGACCGTTGGGAATAAAAACTTGAATGGTCCCCAAACTATACAATATGAGAAAAATATCCACAAACTTTAAATTGGACTTTAGTTTGGTCTAAAATTACTAACAAAGCTAGACCTAAACAACATATTGATGATGTGACATCTCATCAGACATTACTTTGACATTTAAAATGCCAACAAAGATAAAAATCACATCATTTTTCAGAAGCGCTTTCTTGCTACAAGGGCATTGAAAACGTATTTTTCATTAAAAATTTGGTGCAATTTATCCTTATTGACATGTTAAGTATCAAAGTAACGTTAAATGTGATGACACATCATCATTTCATTGTCAAGGTAAGACGTGTGTGAGTAGTTTTGGACGAAATTCATTTAACTCATGTACTTGCTCGTTAAAATGCACAAAAACATAATATATATCAGTCTATTGTAATTTGAATCACAAGCAAATTTACGCTATTATCCCATGATATACACTTTTATCTAGACATATAATAGTATCCTCTAATCCTCAATATTTATGTTTTATAGTACAAAGTTAAGGATGTTTGGCTAAGCCAAAAAGTAAGAACAATATCTTCGAGAAACTATCCGAATGGATTTCCTCGAGTTGATGGAAAAGGTGGAGCGGGAGACGAGTCTCTTCCATTGGACTTTTGAACGGGGTTGAGGGAGGCAAAGGCATCTTCACCACTGCCAACGTTAGGACTAATTTCTTGTGATCTGCGATAATAGACTAAAACTGTAAATAATTTATAATGGAAAAACATAACACAATCAAAGGATCTCAAAAAGTGAAATAAAAATGAGAAACTGGATGAATATGCATGAAATTTAACATCCATGTCTGATGTCTCCAAGAAGAACAAAGCAATTAAGCATTATGGGGGAAAAGGACACGCAGATGGTTAGGTTCAATTTAATGTCATCTTCTGTTTGAGTCCATCATGTGTGCCCCCACAGACATGTCTGTCTTACATGTCAGGCTTAAAACGCTGGTGGTCGCCAAACTTCATTTACTTCTAGGTTAGTCACTGAACTTGAACTTTGTTTCAAGTTGACCACCGATTTGGTCATTCTATCCGTGTCCATAAATAATTAACAAGACAGTTGATGGAGTGGCCTAATTGGCAAATTATTAGATTGCCGTGTCACCATTTCTGTTAGTCAAACTACTTGGCCACCAATTTGGTCATTCACTCCACGTCCATTAATAACTAATGATGCAGTTTATGTAGTGGCTTAATTGGCAAACAGTAAATTGTCACGTCACCATTTCTGTTAGTCAAACTACTTGGCCACCAATCTGGTCATTCCATCCACGCCCATTAATAATTAACAATGCAGTTGATGCAATGGCCTAAATTGGCGAATAATTAGATTGTCGCATCACTATTTCCATTAGTCAAACTACTGAACATAGACGGAGCAACCAAATTGGAATAAAATTTATGTTTGTTACTAACTTAAAACAAAATGAGGCTCTGTGACCAACATGAAATTTTCGTTTAAAATCTAGTGCCCTCTAGCATGTTTAACTCTAAACATGTCACCTAGTGCTTTCTTCTACAGGTCCAAATCACTCTAGATTAGTACGGTTCTACTATCTAGGATTTTGAAAATAACTTGTTCCATTGAAATAGTGTGCATTGAGAAAATGCAAGATTATTGAAAATAAATTTCCTGAAATCCAAAACATACCTAGTAAGTCGCGGGTTATCGAGTGATTGCTGCCCCATGTATGGTCCTGGAATTATAGAATTCACGTGAATATCGATAAAGTTGGGATCAACTTTTATATGTGGATATATATTTAAATTAACTGACAAAAATAGAACAATTTTACCACGAGGAATGTTCACCCCATAAGGGGAAACCTGTGAAGCCAGTGCTGATGCATAAGGCGATGATGGATGAGGCTGTAAACCCACTAGAGGTGCCATGTTAGGTAGAGCTCCGTGCAAAGATTCAATGGCCGGAAACTAAACCAAAGAAAATGAAAATAGAGAATAATTTCCAAGGTTCGTATGTTGGAAAAGTATACTCATGAATCACATTCCTATGAATACCGTATCAAAATGATTATTGGTTATGAACACTATGCTTTCAACAAATTAATGGAAATCGAAAATATCAAAATAATCAATTGAATCATTGAATGGTATCATTAAGGGTATAAATGAGCTGTTACTCTTGAACTGTGCGTATGACTTATATGTACTACATGAGCCCCAGCATTTTGAAATTGTACTGCTAATTATACTTTATTTGGTTAAAGGTTTTAAGTCTCTTAAAAGTTCACTGATTTAGGTGGTTCTCAATAAATTTTTCAAAGTGCAAACACAACATGAAAGAATCATAATAATATGCATTAATTTCTATTGCCAAATTGATATTTCAGCAAAATTAATAGCTTGTTCAGCAAGTGAACTGCACGATTTTAGACAGTCTAAGAAAAATAAGGTAATAGTTAGTCTTTTTTATTTAGCTCCATATACCAAACATGTCATAGAACACTAGAGTGAGATCATTAGATCAGGTGCAAACTGATGGATGCGTACCATTGCAGCTTGAATTTGTGGTCGTTCATCACCAAGATCAAACGGGTTTCTTGGCTTTGCAGAATTCGTGCAAGAATCCATCGACTGTAAAAGAAGTTCAATTTTCTCATTCATGTTGTATTAAGATAAACCTTTTAAGAATACTCAATAGTGAGTTTATCGTTTAGAATGTGACATACCAATGCAGCTGGATAAAATTGCATGCCGTATCCCATTCCATAAGGCACACGCACTTGCCAACTAGGAACTGCTGAAGCCAATGCCATGTGATTAAATGTGAAAAGGTCCTGCACAGTATGAGTGACACTTTACAAGTTGCCTGAGTTTGATAAGCCAAGTTTAGATTTTTCCTTTCGCTTCTGGCAGAAAACTGTCCAGACGAAAGTTTCTAAGAGTTCTCAAATTGTAGCATTCTATCAGTCATTACCACAGGAAGTTCCTTTCGTCCTGTAGATTTTGATACATCTCTCAATCCAATATCCTGTGTCGGTTTGGAGGAAGCTCGAGATGGTTCAGATGGGGCATTTGGATCAGATCCTTGACCGTTTGTTGCAGATGTTATATTACCCTGCTGCATGCAAGCACAACAAAGATAATAACATGCTCTATTTAAGACCAAAACATTGAGTGGCTTTTTTCTTAAGGGAACTAGACAGTACTCGACAAGATTAAAGTGCAAAAAAAAGGCTAAAATCATATTTATTTTATTGTCCAATACTGCATGCACAACACACCCAGAAGCATAGTGCAAGATTCAAATTTCAAAAATGTAAATTCTCTTTTTTTAATTTCATACCCTATTAATAAGCAGACAATACTGTTTGATATTCTCAATATTTTCTTTTAGGGGGCAAAACGATTTTGGATGAAATAAATTGATTTCGTAAGTTCTATATGATCACCTGATCATATAAAGTTTCAACAGATGTAGTTAGCGGAGTATTAGAGTGACTATTTTTAGGTGAGGCAGAAGGCATATTTTCCTGATCATTAGGCAACTTTTGTGCATCAACAACTTCCCCCGTAGAATTGGTCCTATTGCTGGGCCATGCTTGGTCCTTCTCCATAGTTGAAGGAGGAGGTCCAACGACGTTGGAAACTTTGGAGATGCAAGTTGTCAACCCTGCATCCATAGCGTCAGGTAAAGATATATGTGCACCTGAAAGAGCATCAGCACTGGTAGGTATTTGAGGTGTACTGTCTACAGGCAACGCCGTAGGAGCTGACAATTCAAATAACAAGAACTCCAATGAATTCCTATTTGGAGCATTGAACACATTTTCGGCTTCTGGTGATGGAGCGGATGAAGCCATTTGCTGTACCTGGGGCTCTGCTTTAGTAGGAGCCAAAGGGTTGGTAACAAAATCAATCAAGCTACTAGAATCTACTGTCTTGTTTTCGTTTGGTTTCTCGTTTTCAGAATTTGGATTAGTAGAATCAGCTGCCTTCTGCTATATAAAAACAACCAAAACTTCAAAACACAATTCGTTCAAATTTCAAAAATCAACAGTACAGTGCGAGAGTTTCAATCTGCAAGAACTTATATCATAATACTGTTCAATAATATCTGCAAAAATCAAAGAATGAACTCACCTGGTCTCTTGCAGAGCCATCAACTTCCCTTCCATCATTGGCTTTAGGACGTTCGCCAATTCTCAGAGGCAGAACTTTCTCGCCTAAATTATCTTTCACCGGGCGTATCGCTGGAGAATTTGTCTCCCGAATCCTTTGAGAATTGGAAGACATTTTTCTGGCCATAGATTCTTTACTCGAATACCTGTCAAAATGCCTAACTCCTCCATCATCTCGATACCTGTCATCAACTATCTCAAAGCGAGTAGAAGAACGACCCCTATTATGACTCCCAGATCTCATATTTTCTTGACTGTACCGAGGACTTCTTTGTTCCATGAAATATCTTAATTTTTTCTCATTATTTGTCACGATAGGACTAAATTTCTCAAATGACTGCCGTTCGTTAATGTCATCTCCCCCAACATTACCAGCTATTTCAAAAGAATGCTTCTCATAAGTATCACACTCGGGTTTCTGCAACATTAATAACATCATGATTTAAAAATACACAGTAATTTCGAACAGGACGTGGTCCAATAATATTGACGATTACATTGTCTGAAAAAGTTGAAAATCTTCTATGGTCATAAGAAATACACTTACTGTTCTAACCATTGGAAGCAAACTGTTCTCCCCAGTATACTTCCGGTCTACATAGACATGCTTAATAAAATCTCGAATTCGATGAAGATTACTGAAGAACATCATACATAATTATAATACCAATTGTTTCTACATGAAATTGTATCACAGGTAAACCAAAGAATGGATTACCTAGCATCGGGAAAAGAATTATGTTGTGGATCCCACACTTTAAAATAAATTTGCCGTGCTCGCTGTGAATGACATATAGGTTAACCAGTAAGAAATTTGTGAAGTTTTATCAGAAATGAATTTAAATAAAACAAAAAACAGCATTATCACTTTGGATATTAAGAATGAAAACCTCATTTCCCCCAGCTTGAAGAGCACTAACTTCTGCTGCATTAAATTTTGCCATCGACACTGATTTTACTCGATGTGTGAATTCCCGGCTGAAATTATGCCAGGAAAATAATCGTTAAACAATGAATTATCCCTTTATACATTTGGCTCTATTCTTCTATTATTTACTTCATTAAAAATCGGCATGCTATTTATGAAACTTACTGCACTCCACTACAATTTGTGCATACGAATGTCCAGAAAGTTGTACAAACATATTGTGGACCCTGCTTAACAGAAAATAAGTAAAAATTAGTGAGGATCTGAAAGTATACATGTCTCTCTATCAAGCGAAAAATGTATAATGAAAGACGGATTACTATTAATATACATAATTCCAAACACTTATTCAGAATTTATAAGGTTGAGCTTGTTGTTATATTTCTATGATTACAAACACTATTTTTAAATAATGATTAGTTCATTAATGTGTTCAAAAATGTTTTTTAAAAAAAAAAGTGTTCAACAATGGACCAAATATAACAAGATGAGAAATTTAAGCAAATTTCATATCCTGTATTGTGAGCATCTTTGTTTGACAAACCCAAAAACTTTGGAATTATTATATGTCTCTACATGGTTCTAACAAAACATAACCCTTTATTAATAATAAAATGAAACGTAACAAAAAGAAAAAAATAAAGAGTGCCCTAAAAATTTCACAACTCTTGCATCGAAGAGAAGTTTAGCAATTGAACTAGACTTGAGGTGTGAAACAAGGCTGGGCTGCCCTTTCTATAATTTGCCCAACCCCCCCACCCATTTCCAGAAGGGCCCGTCCCAGCCGCAATTGATCTGGACTACAGGTGTGAGACCAGACCAGGCTGGCTGGTACATTGGTTGACCGTCCTTCAGTGGAGAGATAAAAACATTTTTGATACCTCCTAGGGATAAAAGACAGAGCTACAAAGGATATTTCGTGTATAACCCTGCATAATCTCGATTTCCTACTTCTGCAACTATGGGTTTCATTTTCACCCAAACCGGGGAGCTGTCACACTTTTCTAAAGGCCTGCCCAGCCAGATAAGCGCCATCCAAAATACAGCTCGTTTGACACCTCGAGTTCAGAATGTTAAAGAATAAAGCGTATTATCAATCCTAAATTCTCAAAATTAAATGCAATGAGAACCAAAACATACCAAACTGTTGCAGTTGATGCATCTCCTATTCTCTGGAAGCTTCAATAGATCACGAATGATCCTTTCAATTCTCTCTTCTTCCTTCACTCGCTGCGGCATTTTATCATCCAATTTAAGCTCTACCTGCCTTATAACATACATATATAAAAGAACAACATAAGAATAAAAACCCATGAAAATAAGTAAAAACTTTTACATAAAATTGCTTATACCATTGCCATGTCCTTCAATAATGAAACTAATTCTACATATTCTTTAAATTATTACATGGGCATTATCATTAACAACATGGGTTTTCAAATAACCTTACAAAATTGAAATAATTAGAATTAGAAGTAACTTTTTTTTAAGTACATTTAAATTTTTTCTTCTTCTGTCCATTACCTTTTCTTTCTCGAGATTTCTTGGCAATGAAAGAGAAATTTCTAAATTTTTTGGCTAATGGAGAAAAAGTTGTTAGGAAGAGTTTTTGCTGGCTTTTTGGCTGGAGAAAGAAGATAGGTAAGGAGGGAATTTTGGCGGTTTTGACGGTTGGCGACTGTTATTTTTAGAAAATAAGAAGAAATAAAAAATGCAACTAGAAAATTGAGTCAACTCATGAAATTTCAATCCTTTTATACGTGGATCTTAAGCTAACACCACATCAAATGTAGATGTAGATGTTGTTGCCATCACGAGTGAAAATTTATAGTTGCAATGAGCAAACTAGTTTTAGCTGTATTTCATAATATTATTGTTTTTGCTAGAGTATAATATACAAGTGTTCCGCTTTATAATTTATATTGTTGAAATATTTAATGGGAACTCGATTATTTCAATACCATCAATTTTCTTATTCTTTGTTCAACCTTCCTCCAACGCTCACTTATTTAGGTCAGGATCTATAAGTGGAAGTCATAAAAAATGCAGCTTTCATGAATTGTGAAAGAAAATTTAATATAAAAATAAATAAGTTAATTGATTTAAAAGTAATTACCAAGAAAACAACTTGCTCTTCACCAACTGAAATTCTGTGCGACGAGCCAATACTTAAGAATCGGGATGTGACGGGACGGGATGGGACAGAACATAATCCTCACTTCAATCTTACTTTTTCCTTTTCTTTTATTTTTATAATTTATATTTAAATTATATTTTAAAAATAAAAAATAATAGCAACTAGTAAATAGGACGATAAATGAAAATATTTTAATCCGCAGACCCGACAGAGAGAGCCACCCTAGGCCCCATTGGCATCCCTTCAGTTCGAAGTTTTAGTATGTTTTTCCTACCTTTTTTGCGCCATCAGTCTTTTTGAGTAGACAAAACATAAAAAGTGCCTATGTAATAGTGTCACGATCTCTAGGTAATGTTACCACGACTGAATTGTGAAGTTGCAATTTTCGGAGCATATATTGAGAAGTAGAATCGGATTGAACTCGTCAAAATTAGAAAAGAGAAGTCACCAAATATCCAGTTCAACCACCATACATGTATCATCTTCATTCTGTTAGAAGATCACAATATCGAGCTGACAAAACAGAAGTTCCAAAGGGGAAAAGGTATACAAAACGGATGAGGGACATCAAAGAATGAGTGTCAAGTGGAAGGGTATGGACTTTATCAAGTAAAACAGGATTGCAGCAAAAGATTACTGGATAAACCAGAAGGGCATTGGCTGATTTTTGCTTAGAAAATAGCTTGTTATGATCCTTCATAAGATGGCAAGATATTGGGTTCCTAGTCGATTTCCTCGTCTAAACACAGTCCATTAGTGCGCCAGATGAAGGAAAGCTCCAGAATATCCAGAGCCGAAGATAGTGCAAGGCATGCTGTATTGGAGGGTCATCTCTCAAATTCAAGCATTTCTTCAGTAGTTTCTCAATTACTCGTAACAGTAAAAAGCAATTTTTAACCACACACACGTCACAGTTCAAAGACTAATCAAATCAAGGGAAAATTGCAGCTAGGATCCCACACCTTTTAGTTGGTTGAAAACTATACTCAAACCTTTCATTTTTGTATCCAAGGTTCCAAACCTTTCATTTCAATTGCAGCTGGAGAACAAATGGACAAAATCCATCCATTCCTCCATTAATTGACCAAGGAATTAAGATTTTGATTCAATCTGACCAATAAGGCGAAGGGTAAAATGATCACGTCAGTAGACTTTCGAGGGGAGTGGGAATAGTCATCTGACCATTTTACTCTTCACTCAATTGGTCGGATTGAGTAATTTTTTGTCAATTAACGAAGGAATGGACAGATTCCGTACATTTGTCCTCTACCTGCCATTAAAATGAATGGTTTGGGACTATGGGTGCAAAAATGAAAAATTTGATAATCTACAACTAATTGAAAGGTTTGGGACCTGGGAGCTATTTCCCCTAAAATCAACCTAAAACAAGTGAACAATTCTCATACTCTGTCATCATTGCCAACTTCATAATAACCTCCACCTAATCTTTGGAAGGGGTCGACATGATTCTTAATACCACAAGAAGTTTATACAAAGAGATCCGTATCTTGGAACGGTTGATCATGACCAAAATAATGTGATCTAATCTTACCAACAATCACGAAGAATTTGAGGAAAAATTACCTGCAGCATATCACTTCCTCAAATTTCCTGTAAATACATGGTTTTGCTGAAAAGCTCAATTTCAAACTCACAAACTGATTCCAAGAGATGTATATTATTTGGGTTCATTACTCTACTATTTTGGAACACTAAACCTAAGGTTGAATGGTAGAGCATAGCAAAAGGAGAACAAAAAGAAGGCAAATAAAGTTTTCTGTACAGCGCTTGACAGGAAAAATTCCGCACGCCCTTGCTGGCAAAAGTACCGTAGAAGTTGCATCTGACTGAAAAATTGAAATCGACTCCTTCCAGCAAAGTGGATAGAAAGGCTAGAAAGCAGGACTGCTGGAATAACGACAACTGGTTTTTGCTGGGTAAAAGCACTATCTGGATTGGCAGAAGCCAACATTTACTGCACAAACTGCTCTAGCCAATACCGGCTGCTATAGACAAAGATGGCAGTCAAACTCTCGGAAAAAACAGTGGCCACTCAAAATAGTCATGCAACTTCGATAAGATATTTATAATTACATAATCACACCAATCAATTTAACCACTGCCATTTGAGTAAGCAGCTTTGATTGCATCTGCTGTCATTAAAGCAACTACTGCTCTGTGGATAGCTAAATCTGCTCTGTAAAGCAATCTCTGGGCCTTCTCCCTCTTGAGTTTAGCCATACTACGCGCATGCTGTGCTGCACCCGACGAATCACGCAATCGGAACTCATGAAGATCTGATCCGTCCAACTGCTCAACCGCAAGCCTGTGGTGTCCATCAAAATAGTAGGGCTTCTGACTTGACCACTCGGGTAAACCCGTGTTCAGCTGTGGAACCCCATTTGTGTTCCATGTTCCCTTGTTGTAAGCCATTGTGTGCTGATTATTATAAGATGAATATAATCCATGCTTCTTCAGTTTGTTGTTATAAAATTTGGTTTGACGATTCCACTCAGACGCATCGGAGTTCAATAAGAAATTTCCTAGTCCACCAGCATCTCTTGGAGACAGTACCCGAGTTGAAGCCTGTAACAATGGTGAAGCATCAGCAGAATCATATACATTGACTGGATATAACCCCTTCTGGTCTCCAAAAGCAAACCCAGTAGTTCTTCGCCCTGCCATAACAGGTAAAATATTAACAAAGGAGGGAGAAAAACTAACTTGTAGCAGGGAACAAAGGATGAAGAAAAATAAATATTCAAAGAGGTACATCTATTAAAAAATTAAATTTGGACACTGGAAAGAATAGAATGCGACCAGAAGCATGAAGGCCATATTGATCGCCTGAAACAGTATGGCTGTATCCAGAAGCTGGGAATTTCCTGTGGGACCGTTGTTTTGAACCCTTGTAGGGAACATCTAGACCTCGTGGCTTTAGACAAAACGCAAACATGGGTGGTTTCTCAAGCGGGGATAAATTATCCGGGAAACCAGCAGAGAGTGCAGTGTTGCGTCTGGCCACGGCATGCTCCCACTCTTTCAGCTGCTGCTCATACCTCTCCCAAAGAGGGGGCTGATTACATACAAGATGAAGAAAAGCTGCTCAGCAACATCAAAATGATGTAAAGATCCCCAAAAAAATTAAAATTACCAAAAGTGAAAGACAATTAAGAAACCAAATGCACACATAAAAGCAAATTGATTTGACATTATCTTTTCTTCGAAATAAATCAAATGGCTGGGTCCGAATCATACTGCATTATTATGTTGATATCATAAATTGATCATAAAATTAGATTACATGTAAAGATATTGGATATGCACTACCATGCTAAATACACTCCCCTACTGAAGTGTCCATGGTACTAGCCATGTACTACTACAAAAGATTTAAATAAGTACCTGGAGGTGACGTATTAATGGCATGCCCATTCTTTCCCTCTTCTTTCGCCAATGCTCATAAATGACTTTAGCAGCTTCTCTGGACTCCATCCCAGCCATCAGCTCTTCAAGTTCATCATATGTGAAGTGATTACGATGCTGGACATATGAAACTCTTTCCAACATGTCAATGGTCTTCTCAAACAATTCATCAGATATCTCTCCACATCTACTGTCAGATTTCTTGTTTATCATTAACCACAGCTCATCATCACTATCCATATCGTATAAATTACGAGAGGAATCCATCGCCATTTCAACATCAGTTTGAACCTGTTGGAAATACCTTACAGGATTCCTAACAAATGGCACTTGAGTTCCATAAATTTCACTTTCCTCAATAAGTCGGACTCCAGGAATAGGGATGTTCTTCGCTGAAGCAGCACGAATATTCCTATTGTAGCACTCTTCATGCATATCCTTGAACAGCATCCATTGGCTCCTGTCAGGAAATTCCAGTACCCAGTCCTTTCCCCCTTTCCACATCATAGCATGTGTGTAGCGGTTAGTTGACCCAGGCTGCAAAATATGTTGAACTTTGAATGAATATTTTGTAATCCCAGAAAGTTTAATAGCCAATCTCCATTCATTATGATCTGAAAGTTCTAAGACAACTTGTGCTCCACATTCTCTCCAACCTTTGTCCCCAAGGGTGACTAAAACATTTGCACCACACGCTAAGAACTCCAGATTTCTTTGAGAACTTCTAGAACCATCAGATACCCTCTTCTCATTAGCTCTCCTAATTCTTTTGTAAGGTAGAACTTTCTGGTTATGGGTTTTCTGCTTCGTACTTACGTCATAACCTCCAAAAGGCAATGTGTATTGAACTTGAGTACGTGGCTTCTTCGGCCCATTACTGAATCCATTGGTCATAAAGTTTCCCTTCCCGTCATGCCACACAGGTGACAGATCTTCAGAAGGTGCAGTACTCGAGCTGCTTCTACCACAATGCCAGGTACTCCTGGGACCAGTATTGCAACTCACATCAGAAATCTCTCGGGATATACGTCCTCTCCGACCAAAAGGCGTATCAACTTGGTCAAGGGATGGAACTTCCACACTCATACCACTCAAGCCAACATCACATCCAGGATTGGAGCTTGGAAATGTGATGGATTGGGGTGCAATTACAACACACTGCTCATGCATCTGCTTCTTCGACTCACGCTCAAGTGATTGAACAATAAACTCAGTTACATTCTTTTCAAAATCTTTGGAACAACCAGTTGTTTCAGAGCTATCTGACTTCTCCTTGTGAAGAACCCCAAACAAGTCAGATTTATCAACAACATTGCTTACAGAGACATCTTTCCCCAACTCTTGTTCAGAACTAGAAAACAATACAGAAGCAGGAGCTCTAGTAAACAGTGTTCCTACATTATTATATTTAGCAATTTTATCTTGAACATTCACCAAGCAGGACTCAGTATGAATGTAGTCATCTGTAGTAGAATGGCAGGAAATTTCTGAAGTTCTCAGTGCGCACAAGCAGGACTCAGTATGATCTTGAAGGTTGACGCAAGCAAAATTGTGATCCATGAGCAGCTTGAGATGCAGTGTTGTGAAGAAGGCAGGTGCAGCAGTAAACGAAAAGGCAAATGGTGGAAGCTCTGCAAGCTTTGTAGCCAAATTAAAAACAGCCTGGTTCATCCTTATCTTGCAGGATTCTCTAGAAACACCCATAGGCAGAATGTCAAGCACATCTTTCTTCTTAAAACCCTAATCAACAAGAGAAACCAGAAGTGAGTGCCAGCGAGAAGCAGAACTTGGCAACCAAATTGCTTGTAAATACTGTCAACCTTTGACACAAAAGAGAACAAGTGTACAACACTGCCACAACATAATAATTAATAACAAACTAAGCCTTGCTCCCAACAAATTGTTGGTACACATTTTTTTATCGCCATTCCGTTCGTATCATTGCTAGATCTACCGGATGATCTAGAGCATCTAATATAGATCTTTAACAAATATAATAAGCCACGTTATAAAACAGCGCATTGCTTTTGTGTGAGCCGCAAACCAAACATTAAGTCAAAAAATAAACATATAATAAACCATAA
>CAIGRL010141044.1:0-15009 GCA_903798325.1 Fraxinus xanthoxyloides
GAAAGATTTTCCTAAAAAATGTATTACAAGAAATTGTAATTAACTGTGTTTGATTGGTATAATTTTTCATGAAAAATGTTAAAAGTTTGGAGTCCGTTTGACTTCATTTTTTATGAAAATTATCTATTAAAGTGATAATATTTTCTACTGTTAGGTCTAGAATTTGTCCAATTGCCAAAAATAAAAAAAATTGAAAAAAAAATAATCATACCAAACACCATTCGTTTGGTTTTGTTTTGCATGAAAATTGTCAATAAAAGTGAAAATATTTTTTTACCATTGTGTCTAGAATTTCTTCCAATAGACAAAAAAGAAAACCTGGAAAATATTTTCCTACCAAAATATCAAGAATTTATTTTCTTTAAAAATGTGGAAAATTTAAAAAATTGGAAAATATTTTCCCGGGAAAATTTTATTTATGCACTACATAAGTTGGAAAATAGAAAATATTTTCCATTTTTCATGGAAAATGCTGCCTATCAAACGGAGCCTTATAGAAATTGAAATCAAAATTCCTAAATTCATTGAACCCTACAATCTTGCCATTGGCCATATTGGAGTCGGCAATCACTCGTCCTCAACCACAAACTGGAGTTGGCAAAATGGAATGACCTTTAAACAATAGGCAACAAGTCCGAGTTTTATACAATTTTTTGAACTTTCGTAGTTTATTCAAATAAACTATTATTGTGTATTGTAATGTTGTTTCTTCTAACCAAACCCATTATGACTGCGAAAGACACCTCCTACAGTAGCTGAAAGAGAATTTATGTGAAAAGCTCTGTCAGTATTCAGAACCACAAAACCATCATGTGTTCTAATCTAGCTGATAAGGGCCTCTTTACGCACTTCGTTCATCTCCCCAACTGCAGTAAGAGCATCAAAAGCAGCCACACAAGCATGAACTGCATGGATGATGATTTTAGGCTTCGAGAAACCATCTACCCGAGAGTTATTAAAAACCAAATTGTTGAGCCATTTCCAAATGTACCAACAGGTAAACCCAAAGAGCATTTTCCAATCAAGATTTCCCTTACTGTAAAAAAATTATGCAAATTACAAAACATCTAATCTTTAAAGTTCAGATCAAAGAACCTGGCATTATCTGAGGAGGACAGGAACTTCAACCATAAGGCCATGGCTACCCAACAATCCTGTAACACATGAGAGATGATTTCCACGCCATTGTGACAAACATGGTAGCTTGGGTCATCTGTTAAATGTCGTCTATTGCGATCATAATTAGTGAGAAGTTTATTGCGCATGCAAAGCCAAAGAAATGCTCGAATATGCTGAGGGCCTTGCCACTGCCAGACCAGATCCCAATAACCATGATCATTGCTAGGTCCCAGGTCCAAAAGGGCCAAATAAGCTGAAACCAAAGAAAATTGACCATTACCAACAAGATTCTAGATCCGGATGTCATCTTCCAGCTCATCTCTAGGGAGACAACACAGATTTAAATCATCCAAAACCTCATCTAGTAAAAAATCAAACAATAATCTGAAACTCCAAGTATCCCCACTCAAAACATCTTTCACACGCCACTCATGAGAAATACTTGATATAGGCCGTATAATTTGATTGAACACAGGTTTAGTGCCCAACTAATTATCAAACTAAAAAGAGATACGCCTACCATTACCAATACTCCAGCTGGAATTTCCCGAAATAAAAGGCCACATGCCATTCATAGCAAGCCAATTAGAAGAACACTGAGAATGAAATCTGGAAGGGAAATAATCAACATTGTTCAACCATATTTCCCTCTCAAAACACGCACCCAAAGAGCTTGAGATTCAGTAACAAATCTCCAAGTTAATTTGGCTAGGAATGCTTGATTCAGAACCCTTAAATTCTTCAAGCCTAAACCCACACTCTCTTTAGGCCGGCACACCCAACAAACCAAATGCATAGTTCTCTCATTACCATCAACTCTCCAAATAAAATTTCTACACATAGTATTAATTTTGTCACAAACATTAGCTGGAATGACCTCCACTTGTATAAAATAAGCTGGAAGAGCCATGATGACTCTATATGATACGAAATTCGAACTCGATATGTTTAGTAATAAATCACAAAATCTTGACGATCTCTATACTTAATAAATAAAGAATTGACTTTAAAATTATCTACCTTGTACCCAAACCAAAATATATGCTTCTACAAAAATCAAGCAATAAAATCGTGCAAAGATAATATGGCTATTATATAAGTATGCACATATCTTTCTTTGTTATTTATTATGGTTGCACAAATACAATATAATGGAAATACCATATTTACTTGCTTGGAGTGTTACTGCATTATAAACATTTGAGAATTGTCACACTATCAATTCAAGGCATAATTTTAGATAATATTTGTTGCCAAGATAGATAATTAATTTGCACAGAGAGCTATATCATATATCCCCTTTGATTATGTTGCAAAATATTTATATTTGGCATATAAGTTAAACGGAAGAAGGTTACATACAAGTCCTACAAAATAGGATGACAAGTTAACACAATTTCATCCTTATAAACACGCATGTTTGTAGCTACATATGCATTATTTCACAATTCTTTATTGAAAAATTGGATGAAAATGGATAGAAATAATGGTTTGCTCAATCAAATATGTAATTAAGGGTGAAAATGTCAAAAAAAAAATGAAAGGTAAGAACCATTTTTGCAATAACGATAAAAGATAGAGACATTATGTACTAATTACCATTTTAATAATTTACTTATGACTTATTCGCGCTTTTTTAAAAAACATGGGGACTGTGATTGCAATTAGGTTTTTGCTTTTTTAAAAAACATGGTGATGTGGTAGTTTCATGTTCTACTATTCATCTAATTCTAGACGGAAGTAGAATCTAAGACGACAAGATTATTTTTTTGCTTTAGCATTTTATGATCATTTTTCATGCTACCCAATTTTCTAAACTCTCTAAAAACGATGAAAATGTAGTTCTGGGCCTTCTGGCATGTTGCGTCCCAACATAAATGTCTTCACCTTTGACTCAACTGTGAGCCCCCACCATTTTTTTATCACTTCTATACGAGAAAGAGGACTTTAGACATAGAAAGACACACATATGAGAGCTGAATATAGTGAAAAAAATCACACAGAACATCACCATCAATTTTTTCTTTCTTGCATTAGATTACATTGTGGCTGCATTTATGTTCATCAATCTCCCAAGTAGTACGAAGTATGAAAAATCACTGTCAATAAGCTTTGCAACGAGACTACTACAGCGAGTCCTGCTGCTAACTGAGGATAAGTCAATGGCTGTGTATTCTATGGTATTACCTCACGTTGTATTTGAAAAAATCTTCGGCTGAACTTTAGTGACTTGTCAAGTGTAGTCTGCACCGATATTTTCCACAAGACAAATGTCATAGATATTTATTCCGAGGTTTATTTTTTGAATTCATGATATGATTGTCATTTCTTTGATAATACAGCTTCGTTTTAGCCGGCATATGAGGATTGACCACAAACTTGCCCGACACCAATCTGAAAACCACTTTGTTGTATCTGAACAGCGCAAACTGTAAGATTCACTTCATGTCGCAATATTACTAGCAATTAATATGTCATTTCGTTATTTCTGGGTGAAGTATAGGCCCGTCGCTCTTATACCTCTTATGAGAAATGAAATTAAAAGCATTTTTTTTACAGATCAAATGCTTGCGATGCAAGAGCTAATGGATATGTTAGCATTGAAGATCAAGAAAGTGACGGGAAGTACTTCAACTATGAAGACGACTTGGCCTTTCCTAGAGAAAAATTCAATTTATCACACTTTTTGAAACAATGGTTATCATGTTCTACGCAGTTTGAAAAAGGTAGAGGTACACATCGATGATTATGATTTGGAAGAATGAACAAATTGGTCGAGGAGGTAGATTGTTCTAGCGTTAAAGTATAATTGAGCAAGTATGTTTGAATCTTGAGATCGCAATGTAAATCGTGGAACTCGAAATATGTTTGGTTATATGACTTGGTGAATATGAAGAAAGTGAAAATCGAGTTCATTTTCTCACTGAATGAAACTACCACGTCTTATGCAACATATTTTGAATATACATGTTTAAAATACAGCACATTTTAAAGTTGAGTTACTTTTTAATTAAAGTTTCTAGTAACTCTTGGTGTTCGGAGTATTCAGTACTCCTGGAAACATTTAACATTTGTCTTTAATAACCGGGATCCATATGCATGGTAATTAAATAATGGCAGAAGCATAGTTGTGAGACTCGATTTGGTATTGACTCGGACAATGTGGTGATTTAATCGGTGACCCGGTGGTTCAAGAGGCAGGTCAATTCTTATCAAATATTAATTATTTTCATTATATAATAAAATTATGACATTTTTTTACCAATAACCAAATTAACCTTATCGTATTTTGGTGACTAGAGATCAATTGTATGCCAAAATTTAATGAACACTAGATCAAGTATTGTGAAAAATTTATTTGCAACAATAAAATCAACGAGTGACCACAACTACATTATATGCCAAAATTCAATAAGATGGTTTCATATATTATAAGAATATACTTACAAAACCAAAATCAACGATTAATAGTTATTCATGAAAAAAGAACGTGGTAACAAAGTAAATTATTTGAGATAAATCAGTATTTTCTCTATTAAGGAGAATTATAACATATTCATGCTAGAGTTCGACGTGATTGTTCAATTCTTTTGCCTTGTACTTGTGATTGAGTCTCCATCATACTAAAATCCTCGATTTCATTGTATGCTTGTACTAAAATGGCATGTTTTGCACTTGAACTCAACTTGGCTAAATACGAAACTTAATTTATTTTTAATATGATGTACATGTCTTTAAATCATGGGGATTATAGTAATTGAAAACACTTAATATTTAAGGTTGAGCTTCAAGCGTTGAGAAATCAAATGGACATTGTGTTTTGACTGAGTAAAAATTTGAAAGCGTGCTTCTAGTTTATCTATAGAGGAACAAGGATTATGGTTTTGGTGTGCCAATGCTCGCTTACAACTATATAGATAGGTAGACGACTTGTCTCTATCATTATAGTTGTTGTTTACTTTGCACGGTTGGGTTGTCATCATCATTAACGTCTTCATTCCCTTCCAAGTTAATCGTTGTTCCAAGTTAATTGTTCCAACCATGCTACATTGTCAGAAAGTTTGACATTTTTCTTGACAAAATTCCACAATGACATTCCGTCATTGAATTGTTTAAAAAATAATCAACTTTTTACATCCAATCATTTCATGCCTCCAATACACCTATCAACTAGAATGTCAACATTTTCTGGCAAAGTAGCTTAATTCTAATCAACTGTTAATGGCTCAAGTCTGCCACAAACATCACTTGCTGTAGCAGTTGCAGATAGTTGCTCAAATCCGTTACATCCTAGAACTTCCACACACTTCTTATCAAAGACCCGTTCAAGTTGAGCTCTGATACTAGACTGAGGACTTGTGTAGAGAACTCGAGGTGGCAAATTTAGGGCCAGTTCAAAATCTTGATCAAGTCATAGATTAGTTTAGTTGGCATGGAATCCTGGAATCGAGCCTTTGCTCGCTTAGTCAGTTTAATCAGATCCTACTTGCGCAAATATATCCAGTGAATATACAATTTAAGAGCACCGTCCAGTGAATATGAATATTATCCATCCACTTTAATGAGGAGAATTAATCAATGGCAACAAAACTTCATGACAGAATAACTTAAAAGCATAAACAAATTAGAATTTCAAGCTTTTGACATTGCAGTAGTAAATTTACTAGGCTGTATCCTTGAAAAATGGCCTCAACTTACATAGCTTTATATAGACGCCCAAGTTCTTACACACACGTAATATTACTATTCCACACTTCAACGCAGCCGTGTGAGAGCTTACAGAAGCTGATGCAACTCAGTTTATTACTTATTAGAACACGTCTGGATGGAAGTGACGAGGGATTGAGTTGCTCTGCTGAGCCTGACGCAAATTCATTGTCAAGGCATAGTTATTCACCTGCAAGATCAGCAATTAAGCAAGGACATCCACTAGGCATCTTTTAGTAGGTATAACTTTAAATCAAGTAACTTTTCTCATATCCTAATTAGAAACTTTTTTTCTCAAACATTTTTCTTGCATTCTTCTTTTATATGCCAGTAGATGTGGTATTTCAAGGTCAACTTTTCACAGCTTAGTGACATTTAAGGGGACTCCCTAGAAGGAAGTTATGATGTTAGGGTTGTGCTACCTGTTATGGCACTAACCTCTAGAGTTCTCAACCTGTCCTGATACTGAACCACCATCTGCTTCAATTGCTGGACCTCTTGGCTCCTCTCATCATACTCCTTTTGGCGTTCATGCTGGATCGCTACAGCTCGTTTGAGGATGGCATTGTCGCGGAGAAGCACCTCGATTTGTTCCTTCAGCATCACATTTTCCTGAATACACAGAAAAACAATTTGAAACCTGAACAACAGAGCATGCGAGTCTTCATATCATAAGAAAAAACAATTAGCATTTAGAGAAGAATTAAAAAGTATCCTAGCAAAAGCAAGAGCCAAGCCATGGCTTCTTCTGACCAGTTATACTCTGAGCACAATAATTCAAAACAATCAGCCAGAGGGCACAATCAAACTTTATCTGGAACATTCAGAAAGACATTGTTCCTTTTAAAGGGATTGGTAATGAATTATTCTTTTTTTTTTTTTTTCCATCAACACTATTTCCACCCTTCAGCCTTTTTAACATGTACTATCAAACTACATATGTAATGTAAGAATGACCTTGTGAAAGCTTTGAGCTGCCTCGGCCCGAGAACCAATGGATTTCTCCAAACTTTCTAATACTCTTCTTGTGCGGGATCTAGCATCCTCTATGCTAGTGGCACTCATCATCTCCCTCACAAACAAGTCCACCCATTCTGTACCATCTTCTGGCAGGTTGTTTTGGAAGTGAGGCTCTTCCAAGGGAACTGCCTCCCCACCAGTTGGTATTGCACCTGTCAATTTTGTATTATCAAAAGATTCACATGTTTTTATAAATTTTCAAAATGTAGCAACCATTTAAGTGCCTCGACAACAAAAATTCGAGTTGTCGACAATATGCAGAATACCCAACACACCAGTAACTAATGGAAGTATTTGCTATTTTATTTCACTTAACCTCTGAATAAGACTCATTTTCCAGCAAAAAATCAACTACATAATAGAGATAATCAATTAACCATATATTTTCTCACCAAGTGTTATGATAATTGGAAAGGTGAAATCATTATAACATGCCAAATCACAAAACTCGCATTGTAAATTGTTTCCATAGAGGTGCTACTGCTACTCTAGTCATGAATATCTAATACCAAATAGTAAATCTTATTTTTACTCTGTCCCCCACGCATCGCACTCTGTCACATAGCCCATCTGAGTATGTTGATATTCTAGGGCAGGAATACCTATTTAAGATTTAAAACTAATCTAGAGTCATTTCTTTTGGAATTATTATATACTATAATTTGCACCATGTGGATCGAATGTCCGTATGCGATTAAACAAGGATTTGAACAGCTTTTTAGTTACAATGCAATGAATACGGGCAATGTTTTGAGATTAAGAATTACAAACACAGTAATAATTAATGATACATAATAAATACGTGCAAAGGCATATATTAAATACAAGAGATTCAAAAGTTTTACATAAGTAGTATATAAGTAAACTATTCTACAAGGAAAAAAATGCAATGTAAAATTAAGCATGCAGCATAGAACTCTAAAAAAATCAAGCAAGCTACTCCATGCAATTTAAGCACATACCTTTCTCCATATCCACATTTGTTTCTGCAGTGGAGGAGGAGCTGCCTTTCTCATATCCTACACAAAGCTCATGAAGGCACTTAATAGCAGAGCCCAAATCATTGCAACATTCTTCCAAAGCTTTCTCAAGAAGCTAACATTTTATCAAAAAGACTATTAATTATCCGAACATCTATTAGAGCCCTAAGGTGATGAAGAAATTGAAAAGATCGAAACCCCAGATTCAACAAATTAAAATGTGAGTTATTAACCCATATAAGGATAACAAATCAAACAAAAAATGACTGATGATATTCTTATTTTTATCAAGTTTGATTCAGAAGGTTACAAAGATAATAGACATGTAATGAAAGCTCAGTGTAAAAGACAATGCTAGCGAATAATTCACGTGCAACTACATTTAATTAGATAGAGCATATCAACAGCTGCTCACTAGAGATAGGAATTCAAAATATGATATCGTTGAGTTTATGCCTTCTGATAATTCCTAATGCTGTAAACCTTTTATATTCCAGATAATGCATTGTTCATTGTCACCACATTTAAGACAACTAAACACCAAAGAAACAATAGAGGGGTGTCCATAATAAAATCATTGAAAATTAAGCAATTTGTACTTCAAAAAACAAAACAAAAATCCTTTAAACCAAAATAACTAACACACAAATATTATGATAATTCATATCCCTCAGAAGGAAAACTCAAAATATCTGGTCAATCCGTACTATAACATATATGAGAAAATGTTTTTATGATCTATCGCGAAAATTTAAACTAAACACGTTAACATGAACTATAACCCTAATCCCGGGTTTAAAAATCCAATTAATCAAAATCAACCATTTCTTTGAAAAATTGAATCAATTCATAAGAATCAGATAACATCAAACTCCATTAGCCACTAAAACCCTAAAATAGAATCGAATTCCATATAAAAAACTTCAAAAACACCACCTGACTGTCCATATCAGGAAATAAGACCTTCAATTGATCTATGGGAGTCAGCGGCGGCGAGTATGAAGAGCACCGAAATTTCTTATAAACCGGTGGCGACGCTGACGCCGGTGATGATGCTGATGAATCTATATCTTCAAAGAAAGATCTCTTCCCACACACTAGTGCAGACATTATCATTCTATTATAAGGTTTAATTAATTTCGTATCAATTGAATTAATCAAATCCCTTCTTCCAGCTTATTGTTTGTATCGAAATTAGGGATTAGGGTCAGTATTTTGAATCGAGAAGTATTTTTCTCTACTGTTTACTGGTTTGCTTCCGGGTTTCGGGTTATCAATTATGCTACGAGAACCTTGTGATTCAGATCACAGTCTACATTCTTCAACATGAGCACCATCATTTCCTATAATGTAAAGCAAAAGGTACATTTAGCATTTTGGACCACGCTACACGAATAAAATGAAGGCTCACGGATGTTTAATAGAAATACGTGGCCTGTAAGGCAATTTTTTTTAAATGGAAAAAACAAAACACGTTCCATTTCTAATTCCCATTCCTTTCCCTGTTTGAAATCCTAGAAATCGCCTCATTCTTCTCGACCTCCGTCTCGCGATGAACTACCGAGGTTGTAAACCATTTCCACCCGAAGCCTATCTTGCTTCCCTTTTTCCTTGATTTTAAATGTTGTAAACCATCTCCGCCCGGAGCAATCACCTTGGTCAACAACCGTCGCACTCATCTCCGCATCAGGTCATCACCACCGTCCACAAAAGCCGTACTCATCTCCACGTTTGGCCATCGCCTCAGTCCACAATCGCCGCACTCATATCGACCTCCATCGGCGATGAAAAATTGATGAAAACATTTGTGGGTATAACGTGTAAATACTGTACGCGAGAAATAAGTCTTTGGCTTATAACGTGTCGATTACTTTGTAAAATATGAATGCATATGTGGAATTGGTGACATCTGGTAGAAGAGATGCTACTTTCCCATCCTGTAATGGTAGAACACTATTGGAGTACATATTGATGTCTAGAATAGATGAAAAGGGGTGGAGTTGCTTTGAAAACTCCGGCAATTACAATGAATTTCTCTCCATTTTCTTAGTGCATGTAGTAATAACATCTGATTGTTGTTGTTGCTTCCCATCGAGGATAAGAGGTAGGAACTTCGGTGTTTGTCACGACTATAGAAGCATGGAGCACTTCTTTAGAGATTGCCCGATGAAACGGGGATGCCCATGGTGTGCACATGGATTGCAAAAATGTTTTGAGGTTGAAAGGGAGACCGAGAACAAATGGCGATTATTCAAACTTGCAGTAAAAATTGTGGTTATTTTGATTGGGTCGTAAATGAATAATCAAGCGGTGAATCGAGTACCATGACTCAAGCGGTGACTCCTATGTCCATTGGGAAAGTCAAAGATTTTCCAAGCATGTTCGACAACCTAGCTCAAATAGTCGAAAAACGAGACATCAAGATTTTGTTGAACGTGACATTTCGCAAGGGGAAAGAAAGTGTGGAAGTGAATGGAAAAAGAAAGGGCCGTGCTTGATTAGTATTTAGACATTGAACAGTTTCATTCAATTACGCTTGTAGTATAAAGACTGCTATTAGGGGACTATGTATTTGCTATCGGAAAACTGGTGTAAACTATAGTCTTTTAATTATATCTTCAAGTTATGTTTGGTAGAAGTAATTCTTATTCTTTTTAAATAGTGTTTGTCTGATCCCATAGTATGTAGTTTAAGTGTTGGTACTAATATCAAACTTGAAAATAACATGTAACAAGTGAAGACATAAAGCAATTCAAATTCAATATTAGACAATAGGCCCCAAGAATGTGAAATACAATTCCATTTCTTCATCAGTCATGGGTATGAATAAACATGAAAATTGACCACTAGATAGAATTAAACAAAAGCCACTTTTAATCGTGGTTTTACAAATAATAAACTCCCGATGGATAATAATTCAAAGTTATTTCCACTAGAAGAGCGTCAATATTCAATCAATCTTGCCCAAATTCAAGGGTGCCTTTGTCATGCCTTCCAATCCTATGTCATCGTTGTGAATCGACATCATTGGTAGAGTATGGAGGACAGTGTTGGAACGGTGTTCCTGCATAATTAGTTCACATAAGGATGTCATCTTACATTAGCAGATTTCAATGATATTTTAGAATTTTAAACATATTAATAAAAACATCATTTTTATTCGCCATTTGCTTACATAAATTGAATTATAAATACATTTGTTAGGAAGCATATACACGAAAATCAGAGCTCACATTAGAAGCCAACACCAACCTCTAACATCACAAACTTCAATCCTAGTTTTACTAACATTAGAAGCTTAAGTCTCAGTTGCTTAACTTGTGATTACCAAATTGCTATTTCATGTTCTCCTCAAATTTGTACAACATAAAATATCAATTTACCTCAACAACATCAAAGCCAATTTGACCCATTCTGATGACTGTGCATCATGGATCCGATAGACGTGGGTGAGCAAAGTACAAAATAATGAATTTGAATACCAACATAAGTACAACGTTCATAAAAGTATACCTATAAATAATTTGTGGAGAATTTAATATACAGTTAGACGACTGTAATTGTTGGGTAAAAACTTGGCTCTCGACGTCACCCTATATTAAATACCAATATAAGTACAACCTTCATAAAAGTAAAAAGTTAAGTAAAATCCCTATATTGACCAATAAGAGTTGTGAATATGAGAATGGCATCGACAACTAATATTGAAGTTGTTGAGATAACTGGACGACGGGTGCATCCTCTTCCATATGATTATGCTTAGCTCTCGGTCTCCTTGGTTTGCTTGAAGTCGAAGTTGCTTGCATATCAACCGATACAAATGTTTGTGGTCGAGGTCCTATATAATGGATGTGATCGAACATAGCAACGTACCTTTGCTTTCTTTGAAGATGACTCCAATGGGCTTTTTCTCCAAAGTTTCCTTGAAGGACCATTTCTGTTCAACGATCTAGGATCTAATACGCTGATGCCTACATCGAGTTGCTAAATGAGTAGTTGGTTGTAAAGGGACATCTGTACTACTACTCGAATTCGAAGTCCCGAGTTCTATAGGTTTCGATTTTATCCAATCCATTATCGCACATGACCTCCTTTCATTGAGTGCAGCAAGGTCTGTGACCTCCGAGAAAACTTGTCACATATTATCGTACCTCATAATTCACTGCGACCCTTATGTGCGCTTTACTGACACATCTCTCCTCCATCTTCGCATTATATACATCTCTAGCATTAATGCAACGTCATTACGGTCGAAAATTGTGATTGCATGCCTAAAAAATAGTTCCACGAAATTCGAACAATGGAAGCTGCAAGTAATTTCACATGTGTCCTTTCAAAAGGAGACAAATTGTTTTCTTCTTCTGACCCGCGGGATATACGATAGACTCTCAAACCTCGTACTTCGTCCCAAAACAACTTTATGAGGTTGAAATGACTTTGCAACAAACCTTTTCTGTGAACTCATCCTGAACTTCCTTCAATTTTGAAATAGTGTAAACTGGCAGAAATTGCTTTTCCATTTCAAAAGTAGTTGTGCACGGTACCATCTACAAGTACGACTTGAAATCTGCATGAAACTTCTTTTCAACCTTATTCCTTAATGATTTTTCATATTATTCGACAAACTACATCAACGAAGTTTTCGAATGGACATATCCATCAAAAAAGGCATTCATACTCTCACTTCGTTGCGTTGTGGATATGCCTGCCCAAAAAGTTGTCTTCAAATAAGAAGGAAACCACGACCTATGCTCTCGTAAAGTCCTGACAACCAGTCATTATCGTGCAAGTCATAACTATCGATCTGTCCAACCTTCTTCGAATTCATAAAAAATTTGGGAATTATATACGCCGAGAATATCGAACTTTTATGAATGTGATAGCCAAACTTTTCTATAACTTCTTCGTAATGTGCCACATACACCATCTATGTTTAATATTTGAAAGCACAATCTCAATTGAATTTTGCATGGCCCTATCTGTATTAGTAATTATCCCATGGGGGGTTGACCATGTGTGCACTACAGCCATGTCTTAAAAAGCCACACAAACATACATGTGTCCTCATTCGATAACAAACCACAATCAAGTAGTGTTGATTGTCCATGATGATTCACGCTAACAAAAGAGACAAAAAACATATCGTAGTTATTCGTAAGATATGTGGTATCAAAGGTGACAATATCACTGAACTTTTGTACGCTTTCCTATACATATTATCTACCCAAAATATATTCTTAAGTCGTGACTCATCATCTACATCCATACTGAAGTAAAATCTCAAACACTGTGCTTGCATCTTTGAAAAGTAGGATCGTAATTCTGTGGCATCTTCTTTTCCAAGTCGTAACCGTCTCACTTGTTCGATATAGTTGCAACAGTCCTTTTCTATGGAAGTATTATTCTCATACCTACTTGCTTCGACAAGTGCGGAGTTGTAAATTATGAGCAATGGAATTCCTGCCATGTCATTAAATTAGAGCTTTTGTTTCGCATTTGAACTAAATTCTTTGCTGCATCGACACAAACTTGACTTCAAAGGGCTTGTTTTACGATTGTGCTCGAAGTAGACGGTGTTAATTCTCCATGTTCCATGTTTATCTAAAGATGCAAATATCATCGCTTTACAATCTATCTAACATGTTGGTTGCAGCTTCAAAGATATGCTTGCATTGCTACTTTTTTTGCCTTCACATGTAAACGTCACATAACTAACAAATCCATCATCCCCCTTTTTTGAATTTCTTTTCCTAACTGAAAGACCTACGGTGTAAGCGTATCTCTTATAGATATCAAACAACATTTTTCATCCTTCAATATCATACCCACCTCAGGCACATTCTCTTCATCTTCTCCTAATGTTTCGTTCTCCACAATGTTGATATTGTCTGCAGCTATCTCATTATCGGACTACACTAAAGGATCTTTATTCATGTCTTCCATAATTTTGTGTGCTGCAGCAAAATCAGTGTTAACATTCAACTAAAAAAGTCAATTACAGCAGAAAAACTAGATGGATTTTGTAATTTCAGAGTTTTACAAAAATATACATTTCGTACACAACATTAATTTTGCAATTTCAGGTAATGTATACTCATGAAAGAAGCATCATACAACTTAAATTTTTTTGAATACAATTATGAATTGTATCAACATAAGGGCTAACACTTTTGAAAATACATTACATCTTAATTTCATGCCACTTAACTCCTTGCCTCAAATCACATAATGCATTTCATAAAAAAATATGGAAGCAACGAAATCACTCTCTTTCACTTCAGAAATGTGTTGATAATTAAAGATTATATATTTTCGGATTCCATTCCTAGATTGGAAAATAGGTCAAACATTTACATAATGCATTTAAAGAAACATTACAAATTCAAAATGCCCAATACAAAACAAATCTAAAACGACTGTGGATCACTAGGGCAATCATCGCATGTGGGTAAGAAAATGTCGGTCGCGATTGGAAGACACTTTTTGAACTGGATAATGCACAATGTAGATCACGTGGTAAATTACCTGCTCCAATCAGATGGTTGGAGAAAATGAAAATAGACTTATTTAATCACCGTATGTGGGTAAGAAAATGGTGGTCTTGATTTCCAATCACTTTTCGAGCAGGAAATGCACAATGTGGCTCGCTTGGGAAATTAGCCAAGGTGGCATGCGATCGAAGAAGAGAAAATGGACTAATTTTCACTATTGTTGGAGCTATAAATTTTCTCCACTACAGATCCCCTTTCTCAGTGTTTTTAGGGTCTCATTTGGGGAAAATGGCATCTCGTGGGTTAGGACACAAAAATATATTTCCCCTCGTATTTCTTTTTTCTCTTGCCACGTCACCTTTGTTTTTAAATTTCTATATCGCCTCTGTGAAATTTACTCTGTACACCCAACACTTTTCTTAGACTTTTCCATTGGGTTATAATTGCAAATAACAATTGACGACATTTATATTAATGTAACATCCACGCGCTTAAGGGCATGTGGATTAAAGAGATCCTCAAACCTGAGCTTTTGAAAATTTCAAATTGAGTCATTGTTTGATCCACATTATTTTTAAAATATATTTTTGTTCTCTTCTTTTTAACTATACATTTTTCAATAAAATAATATAACACGTAAATATAATTTTTCTTATTTTTTAACCATATATTATCTATCAATCTACTATTTC
>CAIGRL010141066.1:0-12209 GCA_903798325.1 Fraxinus xanthoxyloides
TAAGTTGGATCTTTTTTTTTTTTTGTTTAAAAAATTTTTATTTTGATTTTTGATTTTTAATATTTAGTAAGGGAATAATAGATATTCTAAAGGACTTTGTACTTTTTGACGATCAAGTAATAAATTTCTTTGGGCTGGAATTCAATCTCACATAAATGTTGTGGAGTCAAAAGCTTAATTTTGAAAGTTGGTAAACTAATTTCAAACTTCTTGAGGCTTGGGATCTCAATCCTTTATTTCTCTTTAATACCTAGCTTTAATTAAGGGCACAACACAAAAATCATTTTAAAGAAATTTGAGTTTCTAACATACTAATGTTGGATATTATATTCATACCATTAGTTTTATTAGCTAAATCATATTTTAATAGTAATGAAAGCCACTATCCTTTACTCATTTTCACTCTCATGTCCCTAACTTTTTCTTTGCATTATTATCATCAACCTTCTATTATTTTCCACATTTTGTCTCTGATGACAATTTCTATCTAGGAATCTCGTTAGGAGTGGGTAAAAAGATTTATTTGTCCATCAAATCTTTAAATGAGAAAAAATACAATAACTTGACTCGACGTTTGTCCTTCATTTCAATACACGAATACTTGAATAGAAATCATCATTATTGACAAGATATGCGAAGTAATTAAAGGTTGAGGATAAGAATAAGATTAAAAAAAAAAGTTGAAGATGTAAATACAAAAATGAGCAAATTTCTAGAACCTTTGTATTAAAATGTGGTGCAATAACAAAAATAGTGATTGTGAATATAATTAATCTTGACGATTTCCATTACGTGTGGATCTAATGTTACATGTTTGAATATAATGAAGAGTCAAAACCTCATTTTTTAAGGTTAAGAAGTCATTTTCACACTAGCTGAAAGTTTCAGGAATCTAGCCCTAATTTTTCCACTCTCTACATGCGACTATATTAAATTGGAGAAGTCGTGTGCATGCTCATCTTGGTTATATATTACAAAATATGGATGTAGATCAATTGGCAGAACAATTAAAGCATATAAATAGGAGAGAAATGACTTTTTTACTATTATTATTTTATTTTATTTTGGTTTAAAGGAGACAATAACTCAAGCTTTTCGATTTAACTTGATATATGTGATAAAGTCTACTTAGTTAAACAATATAGTCAAGTTACGTCAGTTGTTACTTGAATTGTTCGTGTTTATACATTTTATTCAACCTCACTCCCTGTATATACACACACAAAAATGCATATCTTAAATTCTGGAAATTGATTTCTTATCTTCAGTCTCTCCAAAATATTCAAATGATGATGCACATGCATTTACATTTTCTATATTCTTTCTCTGTGTTTTTTTTCTTTTCTTAAGAAAGCGGACAACAATGACTAAGTCATGGAAAAAGATCCATTATTTGTTTCATCGAAATTGACATAGAAAGGACAAGTTCTAACCGAAGAAATACATTTAGCAGCATTTAATGTACCTTTTTTTAGATTGAACAAAAAATTAATTTACCTTTTTTTAGTGTTTGCTACAAAAAATACTCGAATAAAATTAATTTAGAGAACTTATCCTCCTTTAATCAACTATCCTAAAGTAAAACGTTCAATGAGATTGGTCTAAAATGGATTATTTATTCACTCACCAAGTGATGAATATAAGGGAAAAAGTACAATTTAATTACATAAATTTACTTATAAGTAAACAAGTTTATATAAAAATATACAAGTAAAGAAGTAAGTTTCATAATATACAACTTTTTTTTATTAACTAAAGTCAAAAACAAAGTTTTTCTCTAAACTACATTTGACAAAATTTATGAACCATTTATAAATTGTCAAATTTCATTTCAACAAAATATTACATTGGATTTATATATACCATCTACCTATCCATCACTCATTTTTATCTATTTGTAAATTCTTTCCAAATGAAGGCTAAATATTTACTTTCAATACTTGTGCATTTTTCTTAATTTAGTGTAACATCAAATGCCATAAACAATATGTTTACTAATATATTAAACGCAATTAGATCAATGCATAGGGAATCGGTGGTGAGGCAATGAGACATGGGTTCACTTCTTGATAATGGAATCTATTGACAATAGATACGGAACAATCGTAATAAAGTTTCCAAGTCATTTTGTATGTAATTGGAGAGAGAGAGAGAGTTTTGTTGGAAAAATATATTGATTATTCAAGTTTCGTCATTGTGATAGGTGCTTTACTTTCAATTCGTCGAGGTATGTTGCTGAGGAAAATTGATAGATCTTTTCAGTCTTCTGTAATCAATTATACAATATCTCGAACAATGCACTCTAATTTACTTTAATGCACTTTCACTACAGACATCTAGGGATTGCAATGGGCTGAATCGAGTTTGGCTCACGAGCTCGCCTTTTTTTATTTAATATCAAAATCCTCCTCATTTTTTTCGGGCTTGGGACAGACTACTAAATTTTAGAGTAGGTGAATTAAATTTGTATACGAACAATTTGTTACACGTACAATTTTTTTTAAAAATAAAATATTATTAAGAAAATTGCAAAGTTTTTTTTATAACAAATTTAACGATCATTTACCTGAATAAATGTAATTTCAGCATACTTATTTTGTATTCGAAAATGAGCGCCAAACCAATTCTTTACGCACATTAAGCTTTTCAAAATATTTTCTCTGAGTTAGTTTCTAAAATCGAATAGAGTTCTCTTACCTGCACTTAAAGCAGATTCCAAACCTACAGTGCCAATCAGAGGTGTTAGTAAATATTTTACAACCACAGAAAAATGAGATATCTTCGTTGGCGGCGTCGTAAAAAATCAAGCAAATTAAGTTTCATTGCATCAATAGGTTCTACGTTCCTAAACATTTAGCGATTAAAATATCTATGTAATTCAGTAGGCATTCTAGGTGGAGCTGCTCCTGGTGTCTGATTATATGCAAGAGACATACCTGAAGACCTCCATTAAATATTTCATCAATAATGTCAGTAAATAAATTCAATATTTCTTCATTGTCGTCTTGAAGATTAGCATTATGGGTGTGTGGAGGATACGTGACTAACATTTGCAACCAATCACTATGCACACAATTCATACATGGAAGTTAATGTGTTTTCTAAATTAGAATAAGTGACAAGAGCATCAAATTTAAAGCATTTGTGATACATTTAATAACGTGTTTAGTACATTTCAAATTGAATCTTCTCATTATTTTCTAAACTCTGGTTCCATAGAAAATAATATTTCAATAAATTCGAGACCATTTCTATATTTATTAAAAGTTCTTACAATAACAAAAAGTCGTTCAAGAACTATAGAACTAGTGTGTTAGTATACCTCATAAAAGATGTTTGTAGAATCATAAAAGTATGATTTGAGTAATAAATAAGTCGAGTTCCATCTATACCCTACACCAATTACAAATCTTTTAGAATCCATACTAAGCTAAGCACAATATTCTTTCAATGCTTGTTTGGTGATGTAGTGATATATATTAAATCATCCCTAATTATATCCATTTGATCTTTAATACGTTTCGTATCGTTTTGCATAACTAAATTAAGAGAAAATTGCAGCCAGGTACCAACCTTTTTCACTTTTATGCAGACTCGGCCTAAACATTTACTTTGTTGCATCCACAGTACCAAACCTTGTAAAAACTTGTACCCAAAGTCTAAATGGATGAAAACGTTAGTTTGACCATTAGTTGACCACATAATCGACCCTGACAATAACATTGACTAATTTTAAATGGTTGAAATGATAACTTTACATTTTTATAATAAAATAACTAAAATCAAATAATTAAACTAAAAACCAAAAACCGAATAACTTCTTCTCCTTTCATCCCCACACATACTCACCCCATCACACCACCACCACCACCACCACACCCACCTTATGTTGACGTCACCTCCTCCACCTCTAGACACTAGAACATCTCTACCTCAAATTGATAACCACCACAATCCACACCAACAAAAAAAACTCAAACAACCTCATAGTCCAAGAATAGCTAACCAATAGGGGATTAATTGGTTTCTAAAACTTTATCAAAAAATTAATCTAAAATCAAGCGCGTAATAACTAGATAGATTAAATCAAATAATAATCACGAATATGAAATCACTAATTAAAGAGGGATATAGAATGCAAATAATATAATTATGGAGGTTCGATCAGACTCAATGATCTACGTCCTTTGTTACTAAACTCTCCGGTACAAGCAAGGAAAATTTCACTATGTTGATTAATTTGTGGTGTAATTCAACCATTTACAAAGCTTCCAATGACTTACAAACAAAGAGTATCAATCCTTATACAACGTTGACCTTTACAGGACATCAACACGACCCACAAGTTTAAAGAAAATTGATTTTACAAATTGAAAGTTCTCTCTTAATAAATGATATGATCACAATTAAGTACCAAGAGAGAAATAGGCTAACACTTTAATAAATAGCAATGAATGAAACTCAGGTGTTAGGTATGAAAAACTTTAATGTGTAGAATAATTTTCAAAACTTAATTTGATCAAAAGTTTTTCAAAACTAAAATGATTTGATAATAATAATAAATGATATAACAAATCAATACAATTTTACTCAAAAGAATCTCACTTGAATGCTCTTATGATGTTATAATGAATGGCAAGTTATTGATATTTATAGCAGTTGAAAACGAGAAATTCTCTGTCGAACCAGATGATCATCCGGATGTCCGGAATAGTACCGGGTGACTGAACAGCTGCTATTTCGTAAAAAATCAAAACGATCCAAAATTTGACTACTGGAGGTGAACCGGACGTTTTGATGGACAGAAAAACACTCGATTTGTCCGTTTGATTTTCTGGCACAAGGTAGGCTTTTGCATGACCTTTTTACTTGATTTTTCAAGGCAAGTGATGCTAGTAGGATTGCAAATTAAGTTGAGATTCTTACCTTTGAAAAAAAATTTGTGCAAACGCTTTACGAAGTAAGTTTTTATTGTGCATAAAAATTCGTCACTTGAGCTTTCAATGATTCATTGCTAAGCAATAAAATATTTTACCTTTACAAGTGATTTCAAGAAGATAGTTCTAATATCTTCGATTGATTTGGCGCAAGTGTACGATTTGTTACTCGATTTTGAATTTGGAGCAAGTGCTCGATTTATCTCTAAATGTTTTAGCGCGAGTACTCGATTGAGAATGCTCGATTTCCAAACTCGATTGTGAATGCTCAATTTCCATCTTGAACTTTCTTGACATTCACGTCCTTTGGTAGCAATTGTTTTGTCTCTAATTTGATCAAGTTCGCAATATGTAACAATAAATACTCGAATACAAATGTTAGAGATAAAAAATACTTTATTTGTTATAATCAAAACATAAGATCGACCATAAGTCAACAATTTTCCCATTTTTGATTATAACAAACAAACAATGATTTGCAATAAGAAAGATACTTATATGATTTGTACATTGCTATACCATTCCCTTATCTTTTATAGATTAAGCATTCATATGATATTGTTCTCCCTTTCTTATACAAGTCAAGCATGCATAACATATGCTCCTCCCCTTTGGCATAAGCAAAAAGAATACGATGTTGGGAATTAAAATAACCATAGGCAAAAAGAATCATCGTAAAATTGAAATCATGGTGAAATATTCATCATGAAACAAACCAAATCACAGAGAAACATTAATCATGAATTGAAAAGAAATATCTATCGTAAAGCAAATAAGGTAATATCCATCATGAAGAAAAATAACGACTAGAACTCCGGATGAGGCGTAGGAGGAAAGTGGGCATAGAAATGGGTGTAAAGGCATTCTGGTAAGCTTGCATCGCCGCCAGTGGGCTTGAATGGTTTCCTGCTGAGCTAGTATGACGACCTGTTGAGCTTGCATCTGATGGAGCATCCTGCTAGGCCATCAACTGACGATGTGAGAGAGTCAATCATGCCGTTCAACATGTTGTACTGATCATCGATAAATGTGAAGCCATTGCTCGAATGGTAAAGTTGAAGGTCCTGAGGTGGGGTCGAATCCCTTGGTATGTGCTACCCACTGACCATGTTCTTTAGTAATTTTCATGCGTTTAAGGATTTGAATGTGTATAGTGTGGGTGGGTCGAAGTCAGACAAATGTCTCATCATCCAACAAAATGTTAAATTGTTTAGAATTTCTTATAAGAAGCATGCCATATGATAAAGTTTTAACGTGTGGTGAGAAATGTACAAGTTTCATGAGTTCTAATGCAATGGTGGAAAAATTAAGTTTTCTACTGACTAGAAAAGAGTCGAGAAAAAAGAGATCAAACAAACTCACCCTTTGTGGTAGGATAACATTTGCAATGATGTTTTGTAAAATCTTGCACGGAAAAGTCAATTGATTTGCACTAACTTTCATGATATTTTAAAAAAAAAAATTCCACTGACTAGACGACAAGCCTCGGTAGGGTTATAGCCATCTAACATGGGATGTGCCTTGTGAAGAAAAAACTGTGTTTTACACACCTCAAGTTCTAAAATGTCACGAATAAGAGATTTGTTTATGAAAATGCGTTTATTTTTAATCAAATATGAAATGTCACCAGATCGGAAAGGAATAGACATATTTTTGTAAAATTCTTTCATGAGTCGTGGATATGCATACTCTTCTAAAGCAGCAATAGAAATCCAACCCATATTTTTAAAAAAAGGTCTTCTATATGAAGTGCGGGTGCGTCAATAGTAAAATCCACAAAATCAACACTTTCACCTATCAAAATGAGAGATTTTTCAAATGGGTTGGCCGACAACTCGGGTTCTAAATCGAACTATTCATCGGATGAAGGAGTAAGAGATCGCCTCACCGTGCTCTTGACCTTTTTCTTGTTTGTTTTGAGCCCAACGTGGTTAAAAATTGAAGATGAAAGTGTAGAAAGGCTAGGGTTTCGAAATTGTGGAGAGACTGGAATGTAGTGGATGAAATTGAGAATTTCTTGAGGAATTGTTTAGAAGTAATGGGTTTTTGATTTGGATGTATAATTGATGATATGAGAGGGACGATTGAGTGATGGAGAAGAGAATTAGGAAGAGAAAATTGAGAAAAGTGGAAGAGAATGGAAGAAAAGAGGTCTTGTTCGGAATTTAAAACCCTGATTTCATAGAATCAGACATTTGATTCTCTTATCCGGACGTCCAGATTGGCAGAACGTTAAGTGGTTAAGGTTCTGCCAAACTGGACAAGCTGTCCAAACGGTCCAATTTATTTCGAAAGTTTAGTTTGCTCGTCTGGATGCCCTTTTTTTCAAAAAAAAAAACATATCAGATCACATAAATATGGTGCACATGAAATAATGAAGATAAAACATATAAGTAAGAATTTAACTTAGTCATGCACTTCGAATTCATCAATAATGCCCAAACATCTTCTAATATGTGAGAATTGATCAAGAGCTAGAGGTCTAGTGAAGATCGGCCAATTAATTTTCTCTGTTCATAAACCCTAACACGATATCACCCTTTTAAGCATGGTCTCTTAAGAAGTGATATCTAATTTCAATGTGCTTCGTTCTAGAGCACAGAATGGGGGTTTTTTTTTACAACTTTATGCACTAATGTTATCACACATGATAGGTTTTTAATCAAAGAATAAGTGATAATCGCTAAGAGTTTGTTTCATCTATAATACTTTTGTACAATAACTAGTGGCTGAGATATATTCGGCTTTGATGGTAGACAATGCAATGAAATTTTGTTTCTTGCTAAACCATGATACAAGTGTGAAGCCTAGAAAATGACACGTTCCATTAGTGCTTTTACGATCGATTGTGCACTCGGTCCAATCGGCATCCGAATATCTAAGTAGATCAATGTGAGTGCCATTGGGATACCAAAGCCCTAAAGTTCTAGTGCCACTAAGATATCTAAAGACTCGTTTCATGGCCTTAAGATGAGATTCTTTAGGATTCTATTGATATATAGTACATAGACACATGCGAAACATTATATTGGGTCTATTTGCGGTCAAGTAAAGAAGTGATCCGATCATACCTCGATATTTTGTTATATCAACGGACGTACCTTGATCATCATTGTCCAATTTTATGGACGTGCTCCTAGGGCTATTCATTGGCTTCAAGTCATCTATGTCGAACCTCTTGAGCATGTCCAATATGTACTTATTTTGATTGATGAAAATTCCATTACAAATTTGCTTAATTTGGAGATCGATGAAGAATTTAAATTCTCCCATCATGCTCATTTCAAATTCCATGCTCATACACTTAGAAAACTTTTCACAAAGATAAATATTAGTACCATCAAATATAATATCATCAACATGAATTTGAACAATGATCATGTCGTTCTTTTGAATTTTAACAAAAAGAGTGGTATCCATTTTTCCAATTGAAAAAACATTTGAAATTAGAAATTTGCTCAATCGTTTATACCAAACCCTATGAGCTTGTTTTATAAGTTTTTCGTAGTTTGAAAACATAGTCTAGATCTCTGTAATTTTTAAAATCAGGTGATTGTTCAACAAACATTTCTTCTTCAATAAAGCCGTTAAGAAAAGCACTTTTGACATCCATTTGATAGATAGTGAATTTTTTATGACAAGCAAATGCAAGAAGCATGCAAATGAATTCTAATATAACCACCGTGCAAATGTTTCTTCAAAATCAATACATTCTTCTTGATTGTAGCCTAGACCACTAATCTAGTCTTGTTACGCACAATTATTCTATTTTCATCACGTTTATTCTAAGGACCCATTTTAGCACCGATAACGGTTTGATCATTTGGTCTAGTGATTAAATCCCAAACATGGTTTCGTTTAGATTTATTAAGTTACTTCTTCCATAGTTAGAATCCAACATTTATCAAACTTGGCCTTTTTGAAGTTTTTCGATTCAGTTTGTGAAATGAATGCACATTTACGTAAATGATTTTTAGTAGATGCTCTAGTAGTAATACCTTTTGATAGACCACCAGTTATTAGTTTCTTTAGGATGAGAATGAACAAACCTCCATTCTTTTCGTAGAGGTAAATCATTCTAGACTTCTGTTAGCTCTTCTTTACTTTGTCGAACATTTTATCCTTCTTGATATTCATCTTGTGGAACTTTCTTGTGTTGATCTTGAATAGTCATTTGTTCGAATGGAGTTTCCAACCCTACATCAATATCAATACCTTTCTTACGATCAAGAGAGTTAGTTTCATCGAAAGTGATGTGCATGGATTCTTCAATGACTAGAATCTTTTGTTGAAAACTCTATAAGCTTTACTAATAGATAAATATCCTAGAAAAATTCTAATGTCAGATTTTGAATCAAATTTTTTTTTATATTTTCTTTTGTACTCAAGATAAAGCATTTGCACCCAAAGATTTTGAAATAAACGACATTGAGAATTCTACTTTTTTAAAGTTCATATGAAGTTTTGGTTTTCTTTCGACTAATTAAAACTCTATTAACAATATAGCAAGTGGTGTTGACTGCTTCGGCCCAAAAATATTCTGGCATGCTCTTTTCATTTAGCATGGTCCTAGTCATTTCTTGCAATATGTGATTATTCATTTCTACTACACCATTTTGTTGAGGAGTTCTAGGAGTCGATAAATTATGTTCATATCCATTTTCATTACAAAACACATCAAAGACGAGATTATCAAATTCTCCACCATGATCACTTTTAATGATTATAATGGAGTATTATTATTTTTTTTTTCATTTTGAACCTTTATGCAAATTTTTTTAAAGATTTTTAGGGTTTCATATTTAAGACTTAAGAAAAGAACTCAAATGAATCTAGAGAAATCACCAACAATGACGAAAACATAGTGTTTTCCACCTAAAATAACAATTCTCGATTATCTAACAAGATCAATGTGGAGTAATTGAAGTGGTTTTGTAGTAGATGAGTGTAATTTGGGTTTGAATGAACTTTTTACTTGTTTACAAAATTGACATGTATCGTAAATTTTGTCTTTTTCAAATTTCAAAATTGGTAAACCTTTGATAAAACCATTTTTGGAGATTTTTGAAAGAAGATTCATGCTGATATGACCTAATTCCTATGCCATAGCCAAGTATCTTCTTTCAAACTCACTCAACATTTTTCATCATTTTCAAAATCAATATTTATGATATAAACATCTTTGATTCGACTTCCTATAAACAATACATCTTTAGATGTAGCATCCTTAACGAGGCATTTAGAAGAATCGAATATAATATAATAGTCTTTATCACATAATTGATTAATACTGAGTAAATTATGTTTGAGATTATCTACCAATAGTACATTCTCAACGGCAGGGAAGAGATGATTACCAATGTTTCAAATTCCGATGATTTTTCCCTTTCCATTGTCTCCAAATGTGACATAATCTCCATCATTCTTTTTGAAAATCGATAGCATAGTTTTATCTCTGGTCATGTGCTTTGAACATCCGCTATCCAATAACCATTTGCTCGTCATCATCTTCGGTACCTCATCATCGATTGACATGAAGCACATGTTAACGAGCTCTTGTTGACATGCATTTTCACCACGATCATCATCGTCGCTTTCATCCCATGTTGCTTTGAGTGCCTTTTTCATGAAATTTCTCTTTTTGTTTGGACATTCGATTCTCTTGTGACCAAGTTTATTACAATCATAACAAACAATTTTCTTACTTCTTTTTTTGCTATTTTCTTCTTTTTTTCGAAACTTTCGATTATTTCGAAAGCCTCTCTATTTTTTAACAAGAAGCACAAGATCATCAAGATATTCATCACTCATATGTTCACTTGTAGTTCCTTCTTCAATTTCCAATTTGAGAGCAATTTGATGCCTAGGAGGCTCTTTTGATTCTTCCTTGTTTTTCCTCGTCTTTTCCTTGATTTCCATGTTGTTGAACTCGTATATCATCAAAGTTGCATAGAGTTCTTCCAAATGATAAGAGTCGATATCTTTGGTGTGCTCTATCAACATCGTTAATGAGCTCCGATTTTTCGAAAGCGATATAAGCATTTTACTTACAAGCTCACCGTTAGTAAATTTACGATCGAAGCCCTTGAGGCCATTAACAATATCGATGAAGCGAGTAATCATGTCAACAATATGTTTGTCTTGTTTTGATGAAGAAATTTTCAAATTCTTTGACTAAGAGATTAATCTTGGTTTCTTTTACCTTACTAGTACCAACATGAGTAACTTCTAAAGCATGTCATATATCATATGCGGAGTCACATGTGCTAATATGATTAAACTCATTTCTATCTAAGGTACAATAAAGTAGGTTTTTGGTTCTAGCATTCAAGGACAATTTCCTTTTAATTTTCATCATATTCCTCTCTAGGTTTAGGAATAGATTGGTTGGGTTTTCCATCAATCTTAATAATCTTGGTAGGCACATAAGGACCATATTAAATGACTTCCCAAATATTATAATCTATTGATTGAATNGTACCAACATGAGTAACTTCTAAAGCATGTCATATATCATATGCGGAGTCACATGTGCTAATATGATTAAACTCATTTCTATCTAAGGTACAATAAAGTAGGTTTTTGGTTCTAGCATTCAAGGACAATTTCCTTTTAATTTTCATCATATTCCTCTCTAGGTTTAGGAATAGATTGGTTGGGTTTTCCATCAATCTTAATAATCTTGGTAGGCACATAAGGACCATATTAAATGACTTTCCAAATATTATAATCTATTGATTGAATGTAAATCATCATTCTAGATTTTCAATAATTATAATGTATGCCATCAAAGAAGGGAGATCGATTTGTGAAACACCCCTATATATTTTGAAAATTGTTGTGGTTAGAAATTACTCGGGATTGTAAAATCTTAATTTTGAAATGAGCACCTTGCTTTTTATATCAATTGATAGCCCAAAAATAGTTAACCAAGAGGGGGATGAATTGATTTTTAAAACTTTTTCGAAAATTAGTCTAAAATCAAGCACGTAATAAATAAATAGATTAATTCAAATAATAAGCACGGATATGAAAACAGTAAGCAAAGAGAAATAAAGAATGCAAATGATATAATTATGTATGTTCGATCAACGCAATGATTTGCGTCCTCCGTTACCAATCTTTCCGGCGCGAGAAAGGCCAATTTCATTATGTTGATTGGCTTGTGGTACAATCCAACCCTTTATAAAACTTTCGATGACTTATAAACAAAGAACACCGATCCTTATATAACATCGAGTTTTACGAGACCTCAACACGACTCACAAGTTT
>CAIGRL010141071.1:0-10701 GCA_903798325.1 Fraxinus xanthoxyloides
TCTCAATAAAAGACACAAAACTAAAATCTGTTTTGAAAAGAGTAATTATGTTTGTTTATGACTGTTGTATGACTTGACGTAGTATTTTAATTGCGTTTTTTATGTCCTCAACTCATTTTTGTTTCAAATTTGATTTCAATAAAATACACCAAACTAAAACCCGTTTTGAAAAGGATAATAATGTTCATTTATGAATATTATATGACTTGACGTAGTATTTCAATAGCATTTTTGATGTCCTCAACTCGATCTTGTTTCAACTTTGATCTCAATAAAAGACTCGAAACTAAAAGCCGTTTTGGAAAGAATAATAATGTTCGTTTATGAAATTGTATGACTTGATATAGTGTTTAATGTTTGATATCGCAGTCTCACCTCCTGCTGGATTTCCTGACCATCCACACAGAGGTATTTATAGCATTATATTTGTCTGTTTCAGTATTATTCCTCTAATTTTTATTACATGTCCATTAATCTCATGAATTTTCATCATGTCGTATAGGTTTTGAGACTGTTACATACATGCTTCAAGTAAGTTGCTGTGTCGACAAATTAGAGCGATACTTAAAAGTTACTTTTAAGCTATTTTCTCCTCGCATTGTTTTCTATTGGTAAAAGTTTTAAAATTTTGACTTCTCCTTCCAGGGTGCATTCACTCATCAGGATTTTATGGGTCACAAGGGCACAATACGAACTGGAGATGTGCAATGGATGACTGCAGGAAGGGGTATAATTCATTCGGAAATGCCTGCAGGAGAAGGTGCTCAAACAGGTTTGCAGTTATGGATAAATCTCTCAGCCAAGGACAAAATGTAAGTCATCATGATCTCTCTCTCTCTCCTTGGCAGAAGCCAAAACAGTTGTTAACACGGGCCCTTGGTGCAGATTTTAGTATGCTAGATTAAATAGGATTACGGAGTTAACGAAGATGTACACGTCACAAGTTTGATCATCTCTTAACCATGGTAGTAATCCAGTATTCCACATCAAACATGTTGTGTGTATGTGGCCCCCGACAAGTAGGTAATTAACGAATATTCATTACGTTGAAGTCCACACACTCCTTGTTATTCTACAGGATCGAACCTAGGTACCAAGAACTACTGAGTGAGGACATCCCAAAGGCAGAGAAAGACGGGGTCGAGGTCAAAATCATTGCAGGGGAATCAATGGGTGTTAACTCTCCAGTTTATACACGAACTCCAACAATGTATCTTGATTTCACCCTAAAACCCAATGCTCAACATCATCAAAACATCCTGGAATCTTGGAATGCTTTTGTATATATAATTGAAGGTGAAGGGGTCTTTGGTCTACAGAAATCGGTGCCCATTAAGGCTCACCATGTCTTGGTTTTGGGTCCGGGTGAGGGTCTAAGTGTGTGGAATAAATCTACCAATCCATTGAGATTTATTTTGGTAGGTGGGCAGCCACTCAATGAACCAGTGGTTCAGCACGGTCCTTTTGTGATGAACACACAAGCCGAAATAGACAAGACTGTAGAAGACTATTATTACAGCAAGAATGGGTTCGAAATGGCAAAACACTAGAGATCTCAATGAGTGGGCTGAAGCTCCAAAAGTCTGAGGGTCAGGAGGTTCCAGAAGTCTATATATGCAGCCACTGTTTTCAAGTCATGAACAATGAGCTTATTTCGGCTGCTTTTTCTTTCTCAATTCAAAAGATGATGTATTTTTTATCCTTGATTTTTGTCATGCTTTCAAAATTGATTCTTAAAATTTAAAAACAAAAAAAAGAGTCCTTTTAAGTAGTGGATTTTTAGATGGCACATGCAGACAGCATTAAGTGTGAGTAGGCACACTATTTTTGACAAAGAAGAGCCTGCAAAGGAAGTGAAGACGACAAGACTATCTTCAAACAACTAAACAAAATTTCAACATCTTCTCTACAACACCATTGAGTCCAATTCACCCTACCAAACATGCCAAAAGAGCATAAATTGTACTTCACCATTCCAGACGACATTTAATTCAAATGTTCTTTTGCATGACAAGAATCAAAATGTTCTTTTACATGACAAGAATTACTCTGTAGTATCAAAACACTTTCAGCGTCATTATAGAATCACTAAATAAGTAATAAATTAAGAAACAAATCAAATATATAAAGCAACCATAGAAATTCACTGGCTAGTAGTACGCATTTGCAAATGAAATAGGACTCTTTATCACCTGGAACAACAAGAATAGGATCCCTGAGTCTGCTTAGATCCATCGGAGCCATCATTAACAAGGGAAACCCTATTCACCGACAATTCTGCTTTGTAAGAATCAGAATTCAAGACCTTCCTGCTGACATTATTATAAATCTCGCGAATAACAATTTCAAAAGCCTTTTCAACATTCGTTGAATCCAAAGCAGAAGTCTCCATAAAAAACAACCCTTCTGTTTCCGCGAGGCTTTTGCCTTCCTCAACACTAACAGCCCTTATATTCTCCAAATCACATTTATTTCCCACAAGCATCCTTGCAACAGTTGTATCAGAATGAGCTGTATGAAGAGTATATTGAGTTCACACTTCATATGAATTAAGTAATATGAGATGGGTATAATAGAATATAAAACTGTTGCATACTGTGAAACACTTCTCAAGAAGCATGCAAGACCGAAGGAACAATCTACTAACTGCACAATTTGGATTGAAGTTGTATCGAGAAAATTTATCTGAGCCATCAGGTGATAATTTCCTTTTGTGTATTACCTTTTTCATCCGTGAAATATCGTTTTTGTAAGCGAATGTGATTGTCTTAGATATGCCATTGAACAGGCTGGTGGATATCAATTACTTGAATAACTATTGGATAACCTCTTATAACATATGTTTGAGACATTATCTAATGTGAAAGTCAATTTCTCAATTTGAGACACCTAAGCTCCCAGAAAGCAAAGAAACTAAATATGAACATGAATCATGAAGATCAACTAGATGGGATGTTTCCCCAAGAAAATTCAAACCGTAAGCATTCTAGATGATGGTCTCTCGTCTTTTCAAATATTAATAACAGCACATGAAATTCATCCTATTATACTGTTAGTGAGGGAATCAAGTGTTTGGTAAGGGAAAATCTAATTATAGCTCCAAAATAATCCCTTCCAGCACAAGTTTAATAGCTTATGAAGGTTGATTTCCACTATGGACTGCCATATCCGAGGCTCCGAAAAATTGCACGTCATTATCGATCTACCTCTTCCTTTTTTTGACTATCGCATCACTTTTGCGAATAAGAGTTTCTTTAGATCCATGAAAGACATGCCCTAACTACTGAAAATATCCTTATCTTAAAATGAGTGTCACCTCAACTTGTTACCAATGATTCTCATTTCTTATCTTACTCATTATATACTACAGCCTGATATCCTTCTCAACATCCCCATTTCTGAAATATTCATCTTATGGACATCTTGTTTTTTAATGGTTCAACACACTGCACCATAACGCATCTAATACTGTTTTGTATAACTTGCCGTTTAATCCTATGCATGAAATCTTCTTCAAGTCTTTCTCCTTCATTAATAATCAATCTAAATACATAAAACAATCACTCTTTTGACTACCACTATCACCTTTATTTCTTCTATGACTTTTAGTTCTGCTCTTAACCTCTACATTTTAAGTAATTCTCCAAATTTTCTAACATAAGATTCATCTCCATCCCAATCTAGTCTACTAAAATTATATAATTGACAAATACTATACATGAATGCTTTTGCATTGCAAAGCCAATTTCTGAAATTGGGCTCTAGGATATGGACCTGCCACTGTCATTTAAAGAACACAATTTTTTTAAATTAAGGAGCAACTCGAAAGTATGTTATTTATTCAAAGCTCGTCTTAATCACTACCCTACTAGCAAGGTTCATAAAACAAATGAGAATGCAGTGATCGTATAGAGGCACTAATAATTGCAAAAGAATATTTTTTGAAGCACAATGTACCTATGGTGCAACTATGTGGCCCATAATAGCCACCATCTCTGTAGCACGGACACTGCAATTAGGATAGTGTATCCATGTCGGACACTGACACTCATCGGACATTTTACCATAGTCATTTTTCTTTCTTTATTAGAAATATTATATATTTTTAACTCAAAATATTATTAAATAACAAATAGGTATTCATGTTTAAAAAATTTCAATAAGAAAAATTAATAACTAGTATAAAATTAAATTTCTACCATATAAAGAATTTTAAATAATTTAATCAACATGTCGATTGCGTGTCCATGTTGGTGCATCATAGGCCACCGTCTATGTGATAAAGGTTTGATGTATTTTAAGGTGGCAGCAAAGTTGTAACAGACACCAAGGGCTTACTACCGTTCACCAATGAGTTTTCATAATTTAAACTTTTGTATTTTCATTTTAGACAACCCCACCCCACACCATCGAGGAAATTTATATATCTTTGCTCATCAACATCCAATTCTCTAACAAGTTACCTTTTTCCTTTTATCCCCAAATAGTAAAAACACCAATAACTTACTCAGATCTATACAAGCTTAATTCAGCACAATAACCCATGTTTATCACATACACTAAGGGGTAATAAAAGTCAGATCTGGCTCCATTTATTATTTCCTACGAGTCTATCACATCTAGCTCATGTTTGGTGGCCATTATTTCTATTTTAAAGAGTTTTGAATAGTATCTTCTAGGAAAATACGTGGTTAAAAAGTAGGAATAATTTTTAGTTTACATGCACAATATTTTACTGTGTGAGTGTATGGTTAAAAATATTCCTGCAGAAAAAAAAAAGTTCTAAAACAATGAAAATCAAATGGGGGCTTAGTCTATACACTTTTCTAAATCTATAGAATACAATTTAACTCTAACCGGCCCAATTTCGCAAAAAGGATATGCAATGGACAGAAGACCTGTCACTTGATAAACAATATGAAAATGTGTAAAATGATAAAGGTCATCATTTCACCATCATACGATCAATTTCAATAAAGTTAAAGCCATTTAGCAGAAAGTGCAAGACGACAAAATCGTACATATCGATGAAGAAGTTGTAGCCTTCTCCTCTGATGCAACTTTTTATAATTATTAGCAACTCCCCTAAATTATTGTGCAAATCTTTTCAATCACAAGAAGGCGATCAATTCATCAAAGTACAAGTCTAAAAAACCAGAATTGCACTCTATTTTGACATCCATGAAACTTCAATCTTGCTCTATTATTGTTAAATTAGCATTCAAAAGTCGGTAACCTAAAAAAAAAAACAGAGACGGAATTCAAAATTACGAGAAGTGAGATAAAAGAGAATCATACTCTTGAGTTCATCAAGCCAACGAGGGATGCTTTCAAACGTAGAGCCTCGACTAATATCGTAGACAATAAGAGCACCAAAGGCACCACGGTAATAAGCAGAAGTGACGGCCCTGAATCGCTCTTGGCCAGCGGTGTCCCAAATCTGAGCCTTAACTTCTTTGCCGTCAATTTCAAGTGTTTGGGTCTGAAATTCAACTCCAATTGTGGCCTTTGAATGCATGTTGAACTCGTTTCTGGCATAGCGAGATAGCAAATTTGACTTGCCGACAGCTGAATCTCCGATAATCACTATCTTGAACAAGTATTCTTCACCCTCATCCTCCGATGAAGATCCCATTTCAACAATCTCTCTACGAGAGCTGGCAATGGCAGAGGCAGAGTATTAAGACGGGGATGCGCAAGTTGTGCGGTTGCCTTTTATATATATAACGGCTTCGACTTTTATTTTTATTTTTATTTATTTGGTTATATTAAAATTTAAAAAATTTGTTAGCTACCATAATGAGGTTAAAAACTACTTTACGAAACCCTTTAAGTTAAGTCACTCTTCACATATTTGATGTATATAAGGTTTCGTTGAGGTTACTAAATGATGTTTTGGTGAAATAGTATTAATAAATTCATTTTCACATACTATTTTTGGTTTTTATATAACTTCTACACGTGATTTTTTTAATTGTAAATTTAAATATGTATAAATAAATTATTTGAAACCAATATAACGTGTAGAATTGTCGTCTTTTAGTTTATTAAAGCAATTTCATAAGAACGTCTCTGCATAAGTTTGGTAAAAAAGTTTCACAAATCAGATATTAAATAATAATAATAATAATAATAATAATAATAAATGGGAATAATACAATTTACATTAAGATAATATAATCATCATTATCATATCCTAATATAGAGTATATATTCCTTTTGAATTACATATTATTCCCTAATATTTTTCCCATTTGCTTTCTCTCTCTTACTCTACATCTGGGAAATCGGTATATTCACATCTTTATTACATCCAAAATTATTCCAAAATTGTCATTGAAATTTGATATAATTTAAGAGTATGTTTTTTCAAGAGAGTAAGTCATAACAATAAAGTTATTTGTACAAAGTGGAGTTACAAAACTTGGATTACAAAGTGTGTTGATAAAATCCAGACCGTTGATTCGAATGATTTAAAAATCTGTTTTTAAAATGATTGATGTAAATATTATTTTGTCAACCAACTTCGTAACTTAACTTTATACATTAGCTTAATTCCAGTCATAATGCCTATTGTGATTTCATCGAACATCTCAAGTATATTGGAGTTTATGGACAGGTTTCATGGAAATAACAGTAATTCAAATAATAACGGTGATGAAATTAATGGTTTTTCTGGCTCTTATTGTTGAAAAAAATGGTGATTTGTGTGTAGATTAATTATCAATTATCATTAGTTAATAAACAATACGAAAACCACAAATTAATAACTAAATAGAATTCAACTATAATAATAAATATAAGAAGATGGTTAGGAAGTAATTTTCAGGGAGTCACATTAAGGATATTGTTCTAAAGTTGTGTTGCCTCCTTTTAATGTAGGTATTTTCGACACTACATGGCTTCAAAATAAAACTTATATGGCTCATAGTCGATTCTCCTTCTATGGGTACGATCACAGATATAAAAAATGAACATTTATCGAGTTGTCAAAATAGTATAATAAAAATGTATATAGGGTATTTTATAGGTATTCAAATTGTATCTCAAATCATTTCCAACAATAAGATATTCCCCTTTTATAGGTAAAGTTTCAACCCCCACATTAATCCATTCGAATATAAGTATATAACTTACATTTTAATATTAAGATTTTTAATTATGTATTAAATCTGAAAATTAAAAACTAAAACTGAAAATTAGAAATGTATTAATTTGAAATTTAAAACTTTTAATTATATGTTACAACAAAAACAACGTGAGCCGTTGGAAGTAACTTAAAAAATTAATGTTGCTCGTGACCCACATATATTACTTGTTGAATGGTTTTGAATCTTGGCTCTTTTAACCCTTTGTTGGTNGTATTTTATAGGTATTCAAATTGTATCTCAAATCATTTCCAACAATAAGATATTCCCCTTTTATAGGTAAAGTTTCAACCCCCACATTAATCCATTCGAATATAAGTATATAACTTACATTTTAATATTAAGATTTGTAATTATGTATTAAATCTGAAAATTAAAAACTAAAACTGAAAATTAGAAATGTATTAATTTGAAATTTAAAACTTTTAATTCTATGTTACAATAATCCCCCACAAGTTTTAAACTTTCAAAATAGATAAATATATATTATGTAGTGGTGGCGTTATATTGTAAAATATGTGTGTTTGTCTTTTAAACTTGAACTTCACTTAGTGACAACAATTTCCATTTGAGAGAGCCATAATGTATTAAGCCTTGAATTAAGTTTCTTTGGCCAAACTTCAATTGCTCCACATATAGTATTGATTTAGGCTCAGTTCATAATGGGTAGCGCTATTAATAGCCATGCGCTTTAATCTTGATTTTAATAAGAGTCTCTAAAGAATAGCCTAATCCCATAATCACGACCTCATGTCAACTCTTACATAAATGAGTCATCAAAGGGTGCATGTGATCCATACTTTGCCAGAATTCTCGCATTGATACTGATTCGGGGTTATACCATTCATAACATCACATTATTATAGCACTATACAAAAGTGATGGGCACAAATAATATAGTATTATTACAAGTCACGTAGTACGGGTTGTTTCTATTACATAGAACATTTTCATGGGATCTTCAATCACAAAAGTTGGGCTACTCCAGAAGATTGAAATTTAAAACTTTTAATTTTGTGTTACAATAATCCCCCACAAGTTTTAAACTTCCAAAATAGATAAATATATATTATGTAGTGGTGGCGTTATATTGTAAAATATGTGTGTGTGTCTTTTAAACTTGAACTTCACTTAGTGACAACAATTTCCATTTGAGAGAATCATAATGTATTAAGCCTTGAATTAAGTTTCTTTGGCCAAACTTCAATTGCTCCACATATAGTATTGATTTAGGCTCAGTTCATAACGGGTAGCGCTATTAATAGCCATGCGCTTTAATCTTGATTTTAGTAAGAGTCTCTAAAGAATAGCCTAATCCCATAACCACGACCTCATGTCAACTCTTACATAAATGAGTCATCAAAGGGTGCATGTGATCCATACCTTGCAAGAATTCTCGCATTGATACTGATTCGGGGTTATACCATTCATAACATCACATTATTATAGCACTATACAAAAGTGATGGGCACAAATAATATAGTATTATTACAAGTCACGCAGTACGGGTTGTTTCTATTACATAGAACTTTTTCATGGGATCTTCAATTACAAAAGTTGGGCTACTCCAGAAGGTGACTTAAACCCCATCCCTCTCGATGATTTATTATGTCCATTAAGAACTTTAATTTAATGTCACTCTTGGACAATAATTTGGTACCATCAAGTTGCAACTCCTCTTGCATATTTGCACATCTGCAAAGTCATCTAAGAATTTTTTCCAAAATTGTCAATATCACATATTTCCTATTATATTAAAAAGGCGAGTTTCAAAGGCACTGTAGATGCAACAATACTCAATGAGCAATCATTGTTTATTTTTCAAGTTTTTCGCTCCCCGATCCTCCAATTTTATTTTATTCACGCGTCCTCCAATTTTATAATTTCCTCAATTTCCATATTCTCTTTTCCTTTTGGTGTAAAAAAAAAAAGGAAGCGCAGACCTAAAACTAAGTAATTATGACGCCGTGAAAGCACAAATATTTTCTGATTTTATTCATGGCCGTGAAGTCCTATTATCAACAGGAAGATATAGCATCTTGGTTGTAGAGGTTATTTGTTGTATATATTTTCTTCAAACTTGTAATTGAATCTAATGTAATTTCGACGGTCGTTTATTTCTATTAAGGTAGTGTGGATTCAGAGTCGGTGAATGAAATCTTTGTTATTCTACGAATTCCGTGAGAGTAATGTTGATTCAGATTGCAATGTCCAGTCAGAATATGGGATTTTTATAATTCTAAACATTTCGTGCTTTTATAATGAAATGCAGGGATTTGAGATGTTGTTTTTGCTTATATGCTTAAACATTAGATTAAATATATATTTTTTTCAACTTTTTTCGGGTGCGTTCAAACTGTACCACCGACAAGGCGGGGAAAATAGATAGTTTGCACCGACAATGGAAAAGAGATAGTTTGCACTGACAAAATTGAAAAACCTTTCCAAATATTATTTAATTCATGAGCAGGGAAAAGTTAAAGCGATGAATTGAAATATCTTAATTGTTAGCACTGTTTTCCTTTAAAAAAAGAAGAGAGAAGTGTCTGTGTCTCCGCGCAACGCTTGTGTTTCCATATGCGTGAGACAAGAAGGCCGTGTATACGCGCTACACGGAGACACGATGTCGTGTTTTCGTGTGCGGGTGTGGACACCGTGTCTCTGTGGGACGTGTTGCCCCCTAACTCTAATGAGGGGCGTTGCCCCTTCGACCCCCGCAACCTGACGGTTAAGTCGATCCCTATCGAGCATTCCCTCGAACCCCCAAGAGGGATTGTACTCCCACGACCTGACTGAGCAGTCGGTTCCCCACCTTTTGGGACGTTGCCCTAAGCCCCTCGACTCTCTCGATCTGATTCGACAAACCATTTGCATAACAACAATAAACAAATAAATAAATTATGCAAAAATATAATATCTCCAAACTAATGGTTTTCGGCTAAATTTGAAGTTTACCCTCTTCTTCTTCTATTTTCCCTCTTTTTTCATTTCTCTCCGCTTTATCCTTCTCCTATAATTCTTTTCATAGCATCCACTATCTGAGAATTTTGCATAAAATCTAAATATGGGAGTGATGCTCCCATTACATAAGAACATTACATGAAATATAAATTTGGAAATACTACTTCCACATAGAAGATTAGTTTATTTTGTTAACTTATCACAACATAGACCACAATAAGAGGCATACGATACACATGAAACAAAAACCCTTTAAAAAACCTATATATGCAATCTAGAAAATACAACCTATGATACTCGGACTTGGGTACGGTTATCCGGTACTTGTACGTATCTAAGTGTCGGATTTTTTATTTTCTAAAATATAGGATACGGGGATATGACTAAAAAGAGTCCAAATTTCACGTCTTTTAAACTTCAATTTTTTCACTAATTGAAGATATCATTTTCAATGGCCAAAATTAATCATTTACAAAGAAGGAAATACGAATTGAATAGGTGGTTAAGATGAATAAAATAGAGTTCTAATTTAGTTTCGCTTATAGGATTACTAATTATTATATAAAATAAAAAATGAGGGGTTTGATTGCAA
>CAIGRL010141075.1:0-12762 GCA_903798325.1 Fraxinus xanthoxyloides
TAATCAAATGAAATTTGAATGGAAATGGGAAGAATAAGGCCCAAATGCTGGGCGAACAAAAAATTAATTTGGCTGGGCTGACTGGTTTGTTTAATTAATTTGATAATTTGTTTAGAAAAATTTGAAATAATTTAATTAATTCAATATAAAAAAATTTATTTAAATTTGGTTCTTATTCGATTTTCGATTCTTGGACTAGAACTGAAAATCGACCCAAATCCATCGGTTCTCGATTCAGATACCCGTTCGAGTATTTAACTTATGAAGAATCGCTCGGTCCGGTCCGGTCCTGTCCGATTCGATTCGAGAGTTTTGTCAAACCCTATGTTTGGATGAGGCCTACGAGTGCATTAGTTTGAGGCAACCATTAAGGCAATTAAGGGCTTCTTCATTAATTTCATTTCTATCAACTTTCCTCCGATTCTATTGTTAAAATTATATGTTATATATGTTAGAGATAAATTGGATTAGTTTTCTCAGAAAATGACCTTTTACGACTATCCAACTCAAGAGTTTTTGGTTTTAATTTGAAAACACGTGAGTTCAATCAAATGCTAGAGTTAGAGTCGAATTGCAGATAACATTGACCTTGCACATTCATATATCAATTCAGTGGGAAAAAATTGTACTAATTTATACACATTAAATAAAAGTGCAGATACTAATAAATAAATACAAGTTTTCATGATGTCAAGTAATTTGTCCCCCTTAAAGCAAGTTGATTACAAGAACGTACGAAGTAACATTTACCATGTTAGTAAGATGTAAGATAAGGAATGCAGTATTTATTAATAGCGTGATAATTAAAAAAAAATACAAACTTTATAAAGAAAATTTACTACCTGATTTCTATTCAAATTAAAGCATGTTGGAAAATAGATGAAAATAAGTAATGAATAAGTTAATAATATGCGTGAATCTCTCAAAATATATGGATAAACAACTTATAAACATGAGTCATTGTCATTTCTGCACAATCTTCTTTGTCAATATCTAGCCATCTATAAACTCGGGTGCATTTTCTCCATGCACAAGGTCTCATGCAATCGAAACAAAGTTGGTTGCATTATAAACGCTTGTTATGCGATACCAATTCTTCTCTTACTCCCTTTATATATGGAAAGTCATTTTCTTAAGAAGAAGAATACCCTGCATCAAAGAGGAAAAGTCAGCATTCTCATCGATAATTAGAAACTTTAATTCTATTATACAAAAAGTTATCAATTCGCAGAAAGAAAAAAAAAAGATACATAAGAACGTATAATATAGATGTTAATCTCAATGCAAGACCACATCATATTTCATTGCTACAGTAATTCAGTATGATGAAAATAAGTTTATAAAAAAAATAACGCACTTTATTTTCTCCCACATCAGGAATGACAAAAAATCATGTTCAACTCGGTACATGCAAGGCCCCACCCCAAATGGGATGTAGATTACCCTCCTAATCGGGTGAATGGGGCGGAACCATTGCTCCGAAATAAGTACGGGACAAGTATGGAAAAAATGTTCCTTGCCTCGCTATGCGCTCCGTTTAAACTCAATTTTAATTTCAAGTTTTTATCAAAAGAAAAAAAAAAGATTATAATGATTGATTATGAGAAGCACGTACTTAACAAATTGAAGAAAAAAAGTAACAATATTCACTAATTAATGATATAAAAAAAAAGTAAAAAACAAAATAATAATAATAAGTGGAGCAATAAACAGGGCAGGGGGCTCGCCACATCCCATTTTTAACTGGTATGGAAGTGAGACAAAGTGACAATAATACCCTAGGAGACGAGAATGGCCAATCAATTTTATACCTATTTCGTTGTCATCCTCATCCCACATCTCCCTCTTTGATGATCATATAAAACTCTAATGACAACTTCGTATTTATAAGGCAAGTTAGGGCAAAATCAATACTACAAATTTGAAATTTCTAAATTAAACAGAACTTACAAGTATAGTAACTCCGCACAGCAACGAGTAAGTAGATCGAAGGCTGAACATCCGGACCCATTTTGGGATAAAACTCCTGTGTGTTCTGTTTATCTTGAATGATTTAATGTTTTTCTTTATGTTCTATGTGAACTTTGGGACCAACAAGTGGTATCAAAGCCCTTATTAGTTGTAGATCTAAGTTAGTGTTCTTTTTTTCAGAAACCCTAATTTTTCCAAATTTTTCGACTGTATAGATCTTATATTTCAGAATCGATCTTTGTGGAAAATAAAAAACTTTGTTTCGAGGTTTGTATTTCATCCCTTTAAAATAAGATTTTCTTTAAAGGTACAAAAATATTTTGAAAATTGATTTGTGTTTTTCTTTGAAAAATTGTTTCTACTGTGGGTTACCTCTTTTGATCTGGTGTTCTTGATCCAACTCGATACTGAGTAGTGGTAACTCGTTTGACCCATACTGAGTCGTGGTAAGTTGAGCTGACTCGTCGATTCCACTGAGTCTGTGTGACTCGTTGCTCCTTACACTTGCTTGAGGTTTGCTTTACATCAGCTCATGGTATTTTCTGAAACCCCCTTTTATTTTTCAGTACTCTGTGTCAATTTTGAAATCTATTATTAAGGTAAGTAGTCTTCTCCTACTTTCCTTTGTCCAAGATCTCTTTGAAGATCTGGGAATCTGAGGGATTAGGAGAATAAAGGTTTATCACCCCTTAGACTTTTCCAAAATTGACATTCCCTGCATGATATTATTGTCACCTATTGATCAATTGTCAACACGTATTATATTCTGTGATTTCTTGAAGTTCTTGCCTATACTATCAATACGCATTAGGTACTGTGTGGCATATTATTTGACTCTTGTGTGTTTCTTCCTAATCATATCTACTGCACATAAAATTGAAGTAGAGATTTGGAGGGGGATTGGGGATTTTAGTTTATGGAGATAGAAAATGAGGGTTATATTGTTACAACAAAGGTGTACTGCTACCTTAAATGGGACTTGGCCACCTGAATTCAGTGCCTACGGGAGGCAGGAGTTAGATGAGATTGCCAGAAGTTCCATTTTTCTTCACTTGTCTGATACTGTCATTAGGAAAGTTGGAGAAACCACTAATACTCAGGATTTATGGACTAAGTTAGAATCTTTCTATCTTGCCAAGAGTATGCCAAACAAATGCTATCTCCTTTGGCAATTCTACAACTTCAACTTTAATTCCTCATCTACACTGGAAGATAACATTGATAAATTCATAAGACTTGTTCAAGAATTGACTAAATGTGATGAGAAACTATCTGAAGATCAACAAGTAGTGGCCCTATTAAATGCCCTAGGGGATAAATATAGAGATCTCAGAAATGCCTTGGAATATGGGAGAACTGACCTCACTGTTGACATTGTTATATCATCCTTAAGGTATAGAGAACTTGAATTAAAATCTGATTTTAAGGACTCTAAACCTAATGAAGCCTTGAGTGTGAGGGAGAAACCAAATCAGAATAAGAATGGAGATCAATGCAACTACAACTCTCACAAAAGAGATAAATCTCAATTTACCATGTTCAGAAATCAGAATAAGACTCAGTCTAAACCAAAACAACAGCCCAGAAAATGTTACTACTGTGGGAAAACAGGACATCTGATCAAAGACTGTTTTAAAAAGATATCTGATTTGAAAGATAAACATAATTCTAATGGGTCTGATGCTGTTGCCTGTAACAATGAACATGATATCCAATGGGTTGTTCTTGTTAATACCACCAATAGGAACCCAAAAGAATCCGTTCTTGATTCTGGCTGTACCTTTCATATGTGCCCTATAAAGGATTGTTTTACTGAACTTGTTGATCAAAATAGGGGGCAAGTTCAGATGGGAAATGACATGAGTTGTCAAATAAAAGGAATATGGAAGGTGAATCTTCAAATTGATAACAATAAAATCCTCAAATTAGATAAGGTCAGATTTGTTCCTGAATTAAAAAGAAATATGATTTCTCTAGGTGAGCTAGATGAAGACTATGATATAAGAATCCACAAAAGCTTCATCAAGCTTCATCTCAACAATAGAGAGATCATCTCTTTGCCTAAGATTAATGGAATCTACACTATGCATGTTGAACCTTTAGTAGGCTACAGCTCTGCTGCTATTAATATGGAATTAGTCAAGTCTTTAATCTGGCACAAAAGGTTTGGCCACATGTCTGAAAAGGGTTAACTATTTTAAATAAACTTGGCCACTTTGGAAAAGAAAATTTTGAAAAACTTAGTTTTTGTGAAGATTATGTTTTTGGAAAACAAAATAAGCTTCCTTTAAAACTTTAATTCACAAATCCACCTCAATTTTGAATTATTTGCATGCTGACCTATGGGGTCCAGCATCTGTGAATGCCCTAAGTGGGTTCAAATTCTACTTGCTTATAGTAGATGATTTTTCAAGGAAATTATGAACTTTTCTTTTAAAGCATAAGTCTAATACTTTTTAAAATTTCAAATAATGAAAAATGACGATTGAAAATCAAACCAACAAAAAGATCAAAGCATTTAGGACTGATAATGGCCTTGAATTCTACAATCTGGGATTTGATTCTTTCTGTAAAGAAAATGGAATTCTAAGGCACGGGACTGTGACATACACCCCTCAACAGAATGGTATTACTAGAGGATGAATAGGACCTTATTAGAGAAGGTTAGGTGTATAATTCACAGCTATGGCCTTCTATAATTCTTTTGGGGGGAAGTTTTATAAACAACCACATATATCATTAATAAAAGTTCTTCAAGTGCCATTTATTTTAATATCCCTGAAAAACTGTGGTCTAATAGTGTCCCTGATTACACTAGACTTAAAGTTTTTGGATGTGCTGCTACTCCCATCAAAATGAAGGAAAACTTGAATCAAGATCCTTGAAGTATGTCTTCTTGGGATATGGGGAAGAAACCAAAGGGTACAGACTTTGGGTTAAATGTAAAACTGGTTTTCAAATTATTATCAACAGAAATGTCATCTTCAATGAAAATGACTTCCCTTATAAGTCCAAATTTGAAATAGAATCTGATAATACTGCTCCTACTATTGAGATCATCCTTGAAAATCAATCTGATAGTCAAAATGATTTGATTGAGGTGGAGTCTACACAATCTGAAGTTAATTATGATCTGAGTGAACCTGATGATGAAACTGAATATGTTGATCCTACTTTAACTGACTACCACTGACTAGAGACACAGAAAGAAGGAACATAATTCTCTCTACTAGGTTTAATAGTGATGATTTTTTTACTCTTGTTTACTGCTTTTGATTATGTGAATGCTGAACCTTCCACATTTGAAGAAGCTGTCAACTGTTCTGAGTCCAAATTTTGGAAAGAAGCTATGAATGAATAAATGGAATCCCTAATTAAAAGCAAAACTTAGATTTTGGTTAATAAACCTAAGAATCAAAGAGTTGTTGACTATAAGTGGATTTTCAATTAAAGAAGGGGATTCTAATGTAGGAGGAAAAAGATACAAAGCTAGACTTGTTGTTAAAGGTTTCACTCAGAATGAATGAGTGGACTATAATGAGATTTTTTCTCCTGTTACTAAATAAACCTCCATTAGAATTCTTCTTGCTTTGACTGCTCATTTTAACTGGGAACTTGATCGACTGGATGTGAAAACTGCCTTTTTAAATGGGGATCTTGAGAAAACCATTTATATGAGACAACCTGTTGGTTATGAAATCAAGTCAAATTCTCACAAAGTCTACCTGTTGAAAAAATCTCTTTATGGCTTGAAGCAAGCTCCCAGACAGTGGTATAAAAAATTACATTCCTACATTAAGACTTTGGGTTTCATTAAGAGCAATTATGACTTTTGTCTCTTCTTTAAAGGGTCAGGAAGACCTGAATCTATTTACTTGCTCTTATATGTTGATGATATGTTACTTACTTGTCAAAATAGATCTGAAATAGATTACATTAAATCAAAATTAAAATTTGAGTTTAAAACGAAAGATTTAGGACAAGCCAAAAGAGTTTTAGACATGGAAATAGAAAGAAACAGATTTGATTACATGTTATGGTTTAGACAATGTGCATACATTAAGAAAATACTTGAGAAATTTTCCATGATTGACTGTAAACCTTCATCTTTGCCTATTGCTAATCATTTTAAACTATAAACTATCTAGTGAACAGTCACCAAAAACTGATGAAGAATTTAAAAGAATGGAAAATATTCCATATGCAAACACTGTTAGTTCCATAATATATCTTATGGTCTGCACAAGACCTAATTTGGCTCATGGCATAAGTATTTTAAGTAGATTCATAGGTAATCCTGGTGAGACACATTGGCTTGCTATAAAATGGATATTAAAATACTTGAAAGGCTCAATTGAATTAGGTCTGTTGTTTAAAAGGTGTAAAGAATGTATTGTTTTAAAAGGCTACACTGATTCTGATTTTGCTGGAGATTTAGATAGGAGAATATCTACTTTCTCTTATGTTTTTACTCTGTGTGATGGCTGCATTAGCTGAAAATCTCAGCTGAAAAAACTTGTTGCCTTGTCTTCCAGAATACATAGCTGCATGTGATGATGTAAAGGAAAGTCTTTGGTTAAGAGGGTTACTAAATGAAATTGGTTTTGTAAATAACACTGTCAAAATCTATACTAATAATCAGAGTGTTATACATCTAAGCATAAATCCTATGTATCATGATCGAACAAAACATGTTGATATTAAGTTCCAATTTGTGAGGAACATGGTTGAACAAAGTTTGATCTGTTTAGAAAAAATTCCAACTGAAAGCAATCCCTCTGATTTGGGAACCAAAGTTTTACATTTAAATAAATATAGAAATTGCTTGAATACTCTAAACATTACTGATCTGTAGTATGTTTATAATAATCAAGTAAGGCTATTTGTTTGAATAAATTCTAACTCTTGTTTTTTTTTCTTACAGGTTAAAATAAGATCAAATGAAACATATTGGTTCTCTAGTATTCTAAGTCACTAAGAATTATTGGAGATTGTTATATTTGTTGTAAGCTGCCTCATAATCCTGTACTGGAACCGGATCTCTAGCCCAACTATTATTACTTGATGAAGAATCATATTTGCAGCACTCACGCCTTATCAATTACCTTAACTTTGTGATCTGGCCTTACACTTGGCCAGATCTCCACCGTTGGCAGATAACGTTTGCTTTCCCTATCTTAAGAGATTCTCGAAGCTTCATTTTCTGAGATGGTTCAGTATTTTGAGAGACTTTCTCTCTGAATGGTTAGGGTTCGTCTCTTGCTTTCTGCAGTTCGTAAATCAAAGTTATTTCTGTAAGTTTTCTTAGTGATAAGGCAGTAAAACACTTGATCTATTTTTTGGGAGATTGTGTATATTTTGAGTGATTTGAGGCAAGAACAAATTGAAGAAATCTCTGATTTCTTCATATATTGTAATCTAATTCTTGGTGATTTTAGTGTACTAGAGCATAATCCTTATATGTGGATGCTCAACGGGTGAGTAGGCCGAAAGCTGAACATCCGGACCCTTTTTAGGGTAAAAATCATGTATGTTCTGTTTATCTTGAATGATTTACTGTTTTTCTTTATGTTCTATGTGAACTTTGGGACTAACAACACTACTCAACTTTTTGCACATTTTCTTAATTCCATGCTTATTTTATCAAGTAAATTTGGTATTATTTCATGTTGGCTAAATTTTTTATGGTGGGCCCCAAGGCTTCGGCCTAAAAAACCTGTAACATAGCGCATGTGGGCTTGATCGGCCACGTTTGTGCAAGCCTCGTATGGATGGGTCCTTTAATTTTGGTGGATCGGTCTAAAAGAATTCATGGGCTTTGACGGGTTGAGCATCCTTATCTCCGTCTCAATTCATGATTTTAATTTTAGGGGACAATACATAAATCAGGTTTTTAAGTATCACCATTTCAAAATTAAGTAAATAACTCAAGTTTAAACTTTTAAATAAAACCTTAAATATTAAAGCACTTAAAAGAATCTAAAAATCAAGTCTCGTTGAAATAGTTAATGAAAACTGTACGCGTTGTATAATTTAAAGTTTAAATAGGTAAATTTGTCTTTCATTAAAATTTAAGGTAGTTCAATACACATGGTGTTGGCAAATAACGATATTACCATGCAATAATTTGGACAGAATAACGACTTACAAAAATGAACGAAATAAAATGATAATGGCTTCTTTTTTATTCTCTTTTTCTCGGAATTTCTTTTCCATATCATTTTGGAACAAAGGAGTTCTCCTCGATCAAGGCAAGAGCTCGACTCTTTCTCTTTAAAACGATAATGCCCCCCACAAGTGCTCACAGTATTCCGGTACTCGTTTCTCAAGATGCAATGACCTGGACTTTTAATAGCAGTACTCCAAATTACAAGATCCGACGAACCTACTAACGTTTTTGATTTCTCTAAAATTGGAACACAAATGCACGAAAATAATTTTCGAAACCGAAACGCAAAATATGTAATAATGATGGGATGAAGGAATATGATTTGCAACAGAGAAAAATCAGAATTGATTTTGGAATAAATAAAATCTAGGGAATGACGACCTTTATTAGAAATTGAAAAGTTGTGTCCAATAGACACAACAGTTGAAAAGTTGTTTCTTTAACAAACACAACTCGTTTGGACGGACAGTTTAACTGTCAATCGCCATATACTAGAAAAAGTCACATGTCACATAAAGAAAATTCGGGGAAATAAATATAATATTATTTTAAATAATATAATTCAAATGTAATTCTATTTTTCTTACGTGCGATTGTTATTTTTCAATTTTCCACTAATTTTTTATTTCCAATTTATTTCAATTTCAAGTGGTCATTTTCTTGCCTTAATTTCTCATTCACCCTAAATTAATTTTGAGAAAATAAATACATTACATTAATCTACTCATGAAAAAGAACACACTTGGAGAAAGAAGTATTTCATCCAACTAACGGGACCCACTAAAATAATTGGTCAAAAGTTGGTCAACCAACTAATTAAAACCAATTTTTTCCAACAATCCCCACATGAATGAAAATTATTGCAATAGATTATGCAGACCCTATAGAGAGATGAGATGGAATATTATCACATCCGGATAGGTACCTTATAGGTTTGAACATTTCGTAGTAAAATACTATCGAATTTACTTGGCTAATCAGTTAACACAGTGTCTTAAACTGTTAATCGTTGGTGTAAACCAAGACAATAATATCAACACAATAACTTCCCTAACATTTTCGAGTTCTCACTGTTGTATTCATTTTGGCCATAAATAACTGTTGGATTTCATAAGTGATTCAGAGAATTCAAGCCTTTGAAACATTCTCATAGAAGCTGCCACACTTCACACTTGTATAGGTGATCTCCTATTAAGGGTACCTGCCATACCCCACTTAGATACTCCAAGATATAGAAATCATTAAAAGTATAAATTAACATAAAAGTTTCTGGAGATGGCATTTTTTTATCATAGGAATGGGTAAGAATTAATTCTGAAATACTTCTTTGAATCTTTATAACTTAATTGTCCTATTAAATCAATATTTTGGTATTTTCAGTCCACAAGGTTGGGTTATCATTACAAGGATTCTTACAGAGTAGGCTTTAAACACATTTCCCTTGATAGAAAGTATACTTGATCTCTTGATAAATTTTTGGTAAGCGAATCCGTGAGATTTTCTCTAGACTTTACATAATGTATGGAAATGACATCATTTGAGATCAACTATTTAATTGTATTATGTCTTTGAAGAATATGTCGAGACTTACCATTACACATACTACTTTGTGCTCTATCAATAGCGGACTGACAATCACAACGCATACTAATTCCAAGCACAGGTTTAGGGCAACATGGAAAATCCTCTAAAAAATTATAAAGCCATTCTATTTCCTCTCCAACTTTATATAAAGTTATGAATTTATATTCCATCGTGGATTAAGCTATACATGTTTGTTTAAAGGATTTTCAAAATATGGTCACACCACCAATGGTAAAAACATACCCACTAGTCAATTTTGAGTCTTTTGTATCCGATATCCAATAAGCATCACTATATTCTTCTAATACTGCTGGATATCTAATATAATGTAATCCAATATTTGAGGTGTATCGTAAATATCTAAAAACCTTTACCAATGCCTTCTAATGATCATTATTTGGGTAACTTGTATATCTACTAATCTTGTTTACTGCATATGCAATATCCGGACGAGTGCTATTTGTAATATACGTTAGATTGCCTATTATCCGAGAGTACTCTAATTGAGATACGAGTTTGCCTTTACTTTTGGCCAAATATAGATTTAAGTCTACCAGAGTTTTAACTGAACTTTCATCATATATATGAGCTTTTTAAATACAGTCTCAATATAAGTGAGACTGAGATAGAACAAGTCCCTCACATGTTTCAAGAATTTTAATTCATAATATTACATCTGCAATACACATATCTTTCATGTCAAAATATTTTATCAACATTTTCTTGGTAGTTGTTATAATGTTACAATTACTACCCATAATGAGAATGACATCAACATATAACCATACGATTATATATACATTGGGCGAAATTCTAATATAAACACATTTATCACACTCGCTAATTTTAAAATCATTTGACAACATAGTTTTGTTAAAATTTTGCATGCTATTGTTTTGACGCTTACTTTAGTTTGTATAACGACTTAACGAGTCTACGCACATTTTTCTCTTTTTCCAAGAGTAACGAACCCTTCAGGTTGTTTCATGTAAATTTCTTCTTCTGTTTTACCATTTAAGAAAGCCATTTTGAAATCCATCTGATGAATTCTCAAATTATGCAATGATGCGATTGTAATTAATACTCTAATTGATGTTATCCTTGTCACAAGTGAGTATATATCGAAAAAATCAATGACATCTTTTGTTTGAATCGTTTAGCTATCAGTCTAATCTTATATTTATTTATCAACGTTCCATCAGTCTTTAATTTTCATTTGAAAATCAATTTAGAACCTAACGGTTTTTTACCAGATAGGAGATCCACCAACCCCCAAGTATGATTCTGCACAATAGAATAAATTTCACTATTGATAGCCTATTTCTAGAATGGAGATTCTGGATTAGACATTGCTTCATTGAATGTTCTAAGTTCATTTTCTAACAGATAAGTTAAAAAATCTAGAACAAAAGATGTAAATGTTTTGGTCCTTTTGCTACGTCTTGGCTTTTCATCACTTTGATGATTACCAATTGTAATATCATAAGTTTGTTTTTGCGAACTTATCTATTTCCTGTCCTCACAAGGAAAATTGTTCTAAAAAAATATAGCATTCCTAAATTCAATGATAGTATTTTCCTGTACATTCGGAATGCCAGACTTATGTACGAAGAATCGATAAACACTATTGTTATTAGCATATCCAATGAATATGCAATCAATGGTTTTATGACTTATTTCAACTTGTTTAAGCTTTAGTATTTCTACCTTAACCATNTTCATCACTTTGATGATTACCAATTGTAATATCATAAGTTTGTTTTTGCGAACTTATCTATTTCCTGTCCTCACAAGGAAAATTGTTCTAAAAAAATATAGCATTCCTAAATTCAATGATAGTATTTTCCTGTACATTCGGAATGCCAGACTTATGTACGAAGAATCGATAAACACTATTGTTATTAGCATATCCAATGAATATGCAATCAATGGTTTTATGACTTATTTCAACTTGTTTAAGCTTTAGTATTTCTACCTTAACCATGCACTCTCACACTTTTAAGTATTTGCACGAAGGTTTATGACATTTTCATAACTTATAAGAAGTTTCGTTCCTACTTTTGTGTGGTAATTTATTTAGAATGTAGTTAATTGAGAGAATTGTTTTGCCCTCCCCCCTCCTCACATTATTAGAATGTGGTTACTTACCTACTTTTGAGTTAATTATTCCGATTTCTCCCCGTGAGCATTATTATGGGATACGACAAATGAAGTATTACTTGTTATTATCGTTTTAAAATTGTTGGCAAATAATGATGTTATTGCGAAATAATTTGGGGCAAAATAAGGACTTACAAAATGAAAGAAATAAAATGATAATAGTAAAGGCAATAGTTCGACTCTTTCTCCTTAAGACAATAATGTCCCGCACTGGTGCTGACGGTATTCCCGCACTCATCTTCTAAGATAAATCGACTTGTAATAGTAGCCCTCCAAATTATAAGACCCAACGAACCTACTAATAATTTTGATTTCTCTAAAATCGGAGAATTAAAATGTACGAAAATAACTTTCAAGACCGAAATGCAAAATATGAAATAATGTTAGGATGAAGGAATATAATTTGCAACAGAGAAAAACCAGAATTAATTTTGAAATGAATAAAACCCGAGGTGTGGGGACATTTATATAGAAGTTGAAAAGGTGTGTCCAAAAGACACAACAGCCAAAAAGTTGTATCTTTAACAGGTACATCTCGTTTGGACATGTAGTTTAACTTGTCAACACCATTTTCTAGAAGAAGTCATGTGTTGCATACAAGAAATTTGGGGAAAATAAATAATATAAATAAATATATTATTATTTTAAATAATAATAAAATAATATTATTTTTATAAAAAAATATATATACCAACTTGGCCTAAACTCAAGACCCGTGTTGTGCCATTGGACTGCGACGGCGTGAGCGTGTGAGATTTGGCTCAACCTACTAGCATGTAGGTTCTCTCCCCTTAAAAAACTATTAAGGTGCGTTTGATATGTCCTTATTTTTCACGAAAAATGGAAAATAAATTCCAACTTCCACTTTTGCCTTATTT
>CAIGRL010141086.1:0-17331 GCA_903798325.1 Fraxinus xanthoxyloides
AATATGATGAAACATGAATTCTTTGAAGAATGTAATGTGGTCAACCTCTACGCAGTAGAAAACACGATGCTAGAATTTATATATTGGACGAAATATGTTGTATGGGCTAAGTAAAAATCTCGGAAATAGAAATTAGGTCTGACCGTAAAATACGTCCCTCGAGCGAAGGGTCTGTCGCTCAAGCGACAATGGAGTGAAGGTTGAGCGACGTAGTCTTTGTTCTACTCGCTCGAGAAGCATCCCGACGAGCAGTAACAAAAAATCGGTGTGAATCCTTCTTGTTCCAAATATGGAATCCCGAACCCTAAGCTAACCTACCAACTAGGAAACTTTACAATTCAGTCTCTAAACTTTTATAATTGTTCAAGTTGATCAATTTGTTCACAGAATAGCCAATACAAAATATAAACTTAACGAACTCTCCCTTTGACATTTTGTGACAAAACAAAATACAAGACAAACAACAACCTATCAAAACTACTCAAGTCCAACTAAACCAACTGAATGCAGTTCCACTCTGTTAAACCTGTATCTTGAAATCAAAAACTCACATACCAGTGTAAAAGCACATGACACATGAAATAAGTAATAAAGTGCTTAGAAGTATAATTAGTAAAATAAGCAAGCTCGTTAAACTCTCATTCGAACTTTTCAGTAGGCATAATTACTGCCATCAAAATATGTCGGTACAGACAAAGAACTACTCATCTAGATTAAATCAAATAAGGATCAGGAATCGAAATTAAGCTCTGATACCAATTGAAAAACGCAAGTTTGATCCTAACAATACCTAGAGGGGATGAACAGGTATTTAATGCGAAAATAAAAAAATTACAAATTAAAAAGCAACAAGTCACTTTTAATTCTTATTCAGATGATTAATCATGCAAGTCAAATTATTCTATGTTGAATTACCACAGTTTTCCTATCATAAACATCAAACAACAAAGTAGTAAAGAACACAATAATTGTTCACGGAGAAACCCAACTGGAAATAACTCAGGGCACTTTATCACTCAATCCACTATAAATGATTTTGTACTTACAGTCTACCAGATTAGACGGCGACACGAGTTATCTGATTTCCTCACTGCAATTCTAACAGCTTTCCTAAATTATGTGCTCCCCTAAACCAATTCCAGTTACAATAACAAACGCTCTCTTGGAACTCCGATATCATGTAGCAACCCCTAGCNTGATACCAATTGAAAAACGTAAGTTCGACCCTAACAATACCTAGAGGGGATGAACAGGTATTTAATGCGAAAATAAAAAAATTACAAATTAAAAAGCAACAAGTCACTTTTAATTCTTATTCAGATTATTAATCATGCAAGTCAAATTACCCTATGTTGAATTACCGCAGTTTTCCTATCATAAACATCAAACAACAAAGTAGTAAAGAATACAAGAATTGTTCACGGAGAAACCCAACTGGAAATAACTCAGGGTACTTTATCACTCAATCCACTATAAACGATTTTGTACTTACAGTCTACCAGATTAGACGACGACACGAGTTATCTGATTTCCTCACTGCAATTCTAACAGCTTTCCTAAATTATGTGCTCCCCGAACCAATTCCAGTTACAATAAAAAACGCTCTCTTGGAACTCCGATATCATGTAGCAACCCCTAGCTTGGTAGAATAGTCTTTCTCCTGTGGATCACGAAAAACAACCTATTCTTTACAGACTTGAACTCCAGTCGCCTTCCTCGATCTTCAGCACATCTGACAGATATGTAGGAAGCTTGATTTTTGGTATTTAGATATTGAAACTAATGTTTTTCTGACTACCAAGAACGAATCTCAAAGAAACATGAAGATCGAAAGTTTCAAGGATGAAAAAAAATTGACAGCACAATATTTTCTTATTGATCAACTTTAGAATTCTCTTTTTGTAGCTTTAGGATATTTACGGATAGGGTAGAAAACAGATGGGCCATGAAAAAAGCCTTTAAAACGCGAAATAAAATATTCTCATATAAAACTGTCGCTCGAGGGAAGGGCCGAGACAGCCAAGCGACAGGGTGTCGCTCGAGCGAAGGAGGGGTTCGTCTAGCGACGATGTTTCTGCTTTTGTAACTCGAGCCAACCCTTAGCGATAGTTCAACGAAAATTTTCGACGTTTTCCTCCTTGTTCCAAATTCGAAACCATAGACCTAATAACCAACTTTTAAGCAATTTGCACATTACTCCTTCAACTATCACACTCTATCAATTTAAGTCATTTTGTTCACAAAATTGATCAATTACAAAATCAACTAAAACCTTACAAGATCTCCTCCAAAATAGGACGTAACTCAGCCTCAAAGGGGGCTGATGGAGAGGGAATGTCAAGGAAATACCAAAAAATAGGCGATAGACATATCCCTCACTAATTTGCAAGCCAAATTAAATGGCCTATATGGAAAGCGAAACGGTACGGTAAAACCCTCCAAATTACCCATCTAGGCTCCATATGAATATCATGATATTTTGATACATTCCTCGTATACCAAATAAACCAAAATGAGATCTAGGAATAATAGTGCGAATATCTCCACTATGAACAAAACAAACTGATCATCGAAATATCTCCATCACTAAAATCAATGTCGTACTCACTCACCAGACCAAAGGGGTACCTGAAAAATATCTTCGAAATGACTGCACACCTTGTTGGCTATAGCACTGCTTAAGAATAAATGTGGTATGCTCTTGAACTCTGATCAACATTGACGATTGGAAGCCAATTGGCAATCCTTCTCTTATATAACCACATCAATTGGTACCAAGTCGTGTCACAATCTCCAGCATAAGAAGGAAATTGTTGTAGGAATAATATGGCTATTGGCATTGAATTTTTTGTTTATTAGTCGCATTATTTACTGCAAGTTGTTAAATGTTAGGGTAGAATATTTGGACTGCATGTCACCTAATAGATGACTGGACAAGGCTTTTTTAAACTTTAAACAGTTGTTTCTATCAAATTTATCTTGTAGAGGGAAAGCTACATGTTAGATGGTATCCCCAAGGTTCCGCAGCCAAGGTGCCATTGACAAACATGAACATGAGGCCCGATCTAAGAAGAGGCTTTCTGGGTCGGACTTACAGATTTTACAAGGGCCCATTTGTATTTCCATTTGGATTTTGCCTAAGTCGTACTAGCTTTCAAGGAGACTTTAGTACATGCTCCAACTACAAATTTTTCACTCCCAGAAACTTGAAAAGATTAATGATACTTTTAATCATTGGTTACGATCATCGTGTTTAAATGATATTGAGTTATCCAATAACACGGATCTCATGTCTCTGCATTTTGGGTCCATTTTGACATTACTTTTGAAAAGTCGAAATGAGCTTTTGAGATCTAAAGCTACTTTTAGATTCGTTTGACTAATTTTATATTTATTCTATTAGAAGATCTTTTAGATGAAATTGGTCCAACGTAACTTTTTCTAAAAGTACTTTCCAAACAAAAATAAAGGTAACTTATTCCAAAATCTCTTTTACAGGAAGCAAAAGCAAAAGTCATGGCAGACGAACTCATAATTAAATATAATCATTTAATGTCATTGTCTGCCACATAGTGTGATGATAGTCGTGTTTCGTTCCAATATGTGTTTGCTATGGAGGTGATGCGTCATCACGGTGGATGATGGTGGTGGTGTTTTGTGGTCCTGGGGTGAATAGTTATTGTTGATGTATTTTTGTTTGAGTTTGTATGTGCATTCGATCCATTTTTGTATGTATTTGCATCAGGGGAATAGAAAGTCAATATTTAGAAATATTCTAAAAAGTGTGACTAGGCATAAAGAGCGAACAAAACTCTCTGTCTTGATGGTAAGCGTGAATTAAGCATCTAGGCATGTTTTATTAATTTTTTGTTTTTTATTTTTTCCCTTGTTTAAAAATATTTTATTTGACTTTAGTTTATTAATTTTCAGATTTCTTATTTTTCTCTTTTTTAAAAATGCTTTTATTTGATCTTAGTTTCAAATTTTTAATTAGCTTTATCTCAAAATGATTTTATTCAATAAAGATATAAGATTTAAGTTACAATGTTATCTATAATATGTAATTATGATTTTGAGATTTTTTTCGTTTTACTTGAACTTCAAAAGTATGTATAAATTTCTTATAAATTCGTTAAATAAGACTTGTCTAGTTGAATAATTACGAAAAATAGACTAATTTTTCCATTTCGGAAACTTGAAAATTGTATAATGAACTATTTATAAGAATTTTTAAGTATATATTGTTTTATAATTTTAAATGTTTGATATGTATTATTTTGATTAATAAATGATTTTTAGAATGATAAAGTATTTAAAATAATAATAAAAATAAGCACTCTTTCTTACATCTAGGCCTTGTTTAGGCTTGTAAAATTTGAAATTGGCTTTTACGTGTAGTCACGTTGTAAGTTTTTTTTTTTTTTTTTAAATACTGATATTTAGAGAATAAAAAGGTATACTAAGTAAGTTTGGAATTTCAAGGCAAAAATTCTTTCGACAGATGTAATAGTAAAGAATTGTCAATAGTATTTTCTAAGCAAAAAATATTTTCGGAAATCAACTCAATTTTTTTCAAATAAGTTAATATAACAAAAGTCTCCTTTGTTTCTTTCGATAAAAGATTTCACAAAATTTTCACTAGCACATAAATCAATTCAAGTAGTCATGCTATTGATACGCACACTACTCATTTCATGTTCCTTAAGCCTCACACTAAGATGTGGTCAATAATTAAAATGGTGATAATTGATACGCACACTACTCATTTCATGTTCCTTAATCCTAATACTAAGATGTTTTCAATAATTAAAATGGTGATATTACTATATAGATTGTATTATTGTAGAGCAAACAACAAAGACTTATGGTAGAGTTTCTTCTATTTTTTGTTTGACTGTTCTTCGTGGGTTAAAGGATGTGAGAAAGGGAAATAGTGAAAATGGATCGGAGATTAGCTTTTCACTCTTCGCTTTAATCATTTGGATTTTGGGTTGTTTATTGTCTTGTTAGATTGGTGATTAGTTAATGAAGTGAATGGGGCATTTTGGATTGGGGTGATAAAAAAGATAGTTTAATTTTAATTAATTAATTGATTTTATTTAAAAAGTAAGATAGTTTAAAATTTAAAAAAAACAATTCAATTATATGCTAAACTAAAAAGATATTAATGTAATATAATTTTATTTTTTTCTTACTCTTTTTTTAATAAATATTGTGCCCTTCAACTTAACATATTAACAAAAAAATAAAATTTTAAAATTAGTAAAACATTTTAATTACACACACACACATATATAATAATTTTTTTTTGATAAAATAGATAGTTTAATTCTAATTAATTAATTAATTTAATTTAATTTTTTTAAAGTAAGATAGTTTAAAATTTGAAAAAAAAACATCAATTATATCCTAAACTAAAAAAAATATTAATGTAATATAATTTTTTCGCTCTTTTTTTATAAATATTGTGTCATTTAACTTAACATAATAACAAAAATTTAAAATTAGTAAAACATTTTAAATATATAACTATACATATATACACACCTATAATAAAAAAAATCTTTTGATGTCTCTACAATGTTGATGCCATGTGCGAGTACTCAACTCCCACACCCTTAGAATTGTCTATGTCTTCATAGTAACTGCTTACAATTGATCAGTACAAGAAATTTGGTCCGATAAATCTTCATGACAATTAAAAAAAGCACTTACAAGTTTGATATTCATTAAAGCACAAAATTGGTCATTTTCTTCTCAGAATAGACTCTTCAATTCGAAAAATGACGATTCAACTTGGAAAAATGACTTTTTCTATTTTATGAAATCTTGATTCCTTTGTAATATGGGATGCACAATGTACTGCCACTGTATGGATAAATTATCATATCCTTTTGTCGTTTGGCATAGGGTTCCTTTCCCATATTCTATCTTTTTAGCCAAAGTCACTCTTTCACAATCGTTCTTTCAAAATTCCTTTATTTTATTTTTTTTTTCATTATACTCAATTTCAATTACGCATTCTCACAATAAAATATTTTTCACGTAAATTAAAAAAATATATACTTTTTAACTGCACATTCTCCAAAAATCTACTATTCAAAAATGCATTCTATTAAAAAAATGACGGTAAAAAAAGGGGCTTCTTGCTTCCAATTCCACATGACAAATACGAGAATTGCGGTGATCTTCCGCATTGGAATACAATCTAGTTTCAGAAAATATATTTATACAAATAGAAGAAAAGTAACAGGGAAATAGTATCTCAGAAATACTTATTTAATGCTGGGTGCCAAGCAAACCTTGACATGTTCCAAAATACCTTATTTATAAAGAGCTTTTCATGTATAGTAGAGAATGTTTTAAAATCTAGAAAGTTTTTTTTATACATTTCAGTAATGCTTTCTATTTTTTCTTTTCATTTTTTTTTCAAAAAATATTTTTTGATTTCTTCTCATCTTTTACTAAACCATTTTTTTTTATGTCAACAGTCAATTAATTCAAATAAAATTTGAATAATTTAAAAGATAAGACTATTGAAATATGTAAACTCACTCTATATATTAAAAAGTTAGAATAAAAAGTTTCTTGAAATTTATTTTTAACCATTGACGGTCCAAAATAGAAAATATGTTGTGTTTAGACAGTCTCTTGAATATGCTCTTAGAAATAACTCGTCAAGAGACTCCTTATTTTTTAAATACATCTTGATCATAATAAAAATAAATAAATTTAAAGAGTATTTTTTTATACACACTAGCAAATTCTTGTTTTACTTTTTCAGAAAATCATTCGTTACTCTTCAAGTTTCAATATCAATATCTAAAATATTCAATATCAAGTAGTAGAGCATTGAAACTTGTAATTAGAGCATCTGTTTGACCATCATTTCTAAGGCTCATTTTTTTTTTCAAAAATTTATTTTTAACCACTCATTTTCATGTGATCCACAACTTTTTAACCATACGTTTTCATCAACTTTTATCAAAATTCAGTAAAATTTATTTATTTTTAAGCTAAATAGAGCCAGAGAGTGAATTTGATTCTTTAAATGTAGAAAGTTAAACTTAATCTTTAATTTCCCTGTTTGATTATTTAAAACAAATAGGAGTCTCTCGAGGATGTTCTATATGAACTGCTTTGTAGATGACATTGAAGTTAAAAGAATCTCAAATTCACGTAACATTGATATCTAATTAATAAATATTAAAATGCAAAAGTTGTCTTAAATGGATTCATTTGCCCTACGCTCGAGTGATAGGCGTGCGACAAAGTTTCTGATGAATAGGTGTCACTGCCGCTTGAGCGAGAGGCCAACGACAGACTAGCGACAACAAGTGATGCTTTCCTTCGTGAAGGTTGCTAAGTTTGGGTGTGACACTTCACTCACAATCTCTCATCTTTTAAAAATAGGATCTTTTGGACGTCCATTATGCATCACATATCATTTACATTGAGTATTATATCAAATCTTGCAAAAACTCTCCAAAAATATTTTCTTGTAGAGAGAATAATCCAGTGGAGTTCGTTGCCGCCTTATAGTTTGAAGTACTTCTACTATAAGGAAGTAATCTGTTGTATCTTGGGAGACAATTGATGGTACTCCGTTGGCACCGTTGAGGGACAAATTTGTCTTAAAAAAGAATGTTTTCACTTGCCTCGAATCATTTCATCCATTTCTTTTTTCTTCATTTCTACTGTTGATACTATGTTTAACTTCGTTTCTGCGTCGTTACCTTTGCCTTTTGTTATCCACTTTCAAGACAAACTTGACTCTATCCCCAATAATCTTAAGACAATTTTTTGTGTTCGTTGTTTGTTGGATCATACCCCGTTCTCTTCATCCATGGAATAGACATTTGTGCTATTTTGTTCTTGAATTTTATTTGTGTTAAAATTCTGTTTACATAATGGAAATGAATACCGTTGAGACTACTTCAAGTCAAACAACAAATGGAACAAACAATGTGATTCCATCTCTAACTATACCATTTCAAAATACTCCAATCCCACATGCAGAAAAATTGGAGAAATTTGGAGGAGTTGATTTCAAGAAATGGCAACAAAAGATTTTATTTTATCTCATTATTTTGAACTTGACAAAGTTCTTAACCGAAAACACCTCAAATGGTACAAAACGGGAAAATAATCGTGAATCGATTATTGCATCGGATACATGAAAACACTCGGAATTCTTACGCAAAAACTATAAGATAAATGGATTTGACAATAAACTTTATGGAGTATATAGTGCTATAAAATCGGCTAAGAAATTTTGGGATTCTTTGGAGAAAAAATATAAAACGGAAGATGCGGGCACAAAGAAATTTATAGTTGGAAAGTTTCTTAATTACGAGATGATAGACTCCAAAACTGTCATTAGTCAAATACAAGAACTACAAGTTCTACTTCATGATATTCATGGGGAAAAGATGGAATTGAGTGGATCCTTCCAATTTTCAGTCATCGTTGAGAAACTCTCTCTTATGTTGAGAGATTTCAAGAACTATTTCAAGCACAAACACAAGGATATGAACTTGGGAGAATTGATAGTCCGTTTGAGAATTGAACAAAACAATAGAAAACTTGAAAGAAAGTTTATTATTCAATTTGGAGCAAATTTTGTTGAAACTGGTTCGAAGGTTGTCAACAAGAAGCGTAAGATCTCCAGTGATGCACCAAGAAGAGACAATTCCAAAAATGCCAAGAAGTTTTAAGGCAACTGTTACACTTGTGGAGAAGCCGAACATCGTTCTAATGAATGTCAAAAGCCTAAGAAGAATGCTCAAGCAAATGTAATTGAAAGAGACACCATTTTTAAGGGATACAAGCGATGAATTTTCAACGGTTGTTTCTGAATGTAAAAACATTGAAAATTCAAGCTAATGGTGGGTTGATGCTTGGTACTACCAGTTATATTTGCATAAATAAGACCATGTTCTCAAACTACAAATAACTAATTTGAGAACAACTCTTCATGGAAAATTCCGCAAGTTCTAAAGTTGAAGACTTGTATTTGTATCCGATAAATTTGTATTCACTAAGAATGAGAAGTATGTTGGTAAATGATACACATGTGATAGAATGTTCAAAATGAACTTTCTTACAATTATACTGAAACAAAGCATTATGAATAAAATTTTGAATTCTACATATATGCTTGAGTTGTTTTGTTTATGTCATAGTCGATTAGGACACGTCAATTACAAATCTATACGCAAATTTTTGAATCAAAGTTTAATTCCGACACTTAAGATTGATCGTATTCATAAGTGTGAAGTATGTGTTGAAGCAAAGTTAGCCAAAACACATTTTCACTCAGTTCAAAAGAACACGACACTTTTAGAATTAATATATAACGATATTTGTTATTTGAAACTTGTTCAAACTAAATGTGGTAAGAAATACTTCATCACTTTCATTGATGCTTGTACAAAGTATTATTATATCTTTCTATTAAGGAGTAAAGACGAAGCTTTAGATGCCTTTAAGCATTATAAGACGAAAGTTGAGAATCAACTTAGCAAGCGAATAAAAATATTCGTAGTGATAGAGGAGATAAATACGGGGCATCGTTTGAAGAAAATTGTTCCCAGCATGGAATCATTCATCAAACAACGATACCTTACTCAACTCAGTCAAATGGTGTTACTAAATGCAAAAATCGAACTCGTAAAGAGATAATGAATACAATGTTGTTTAGTTCAGGTCTACCCCAAAACTTATTGGCAAGCTATTCTATCGGAAAATAACATTCTTAACAAAATACCTCTTAAGAAAATGGAAAAAAATTTCATATGAATTATGGAAATGTCATCCTCCTTCCTACTAACAATTGAAAGTATGGGGTATTTAGATAAGATTGAAGTACCTAAACCTAAACAAGTTAAAAACGATCTCAAGACTATTGATTGTATATTTATTAGATACATCAATAACAATAGTGTATATTGCTTCATTGTATATAAATCTAAAATTCAAAATGTACATGAAGGAATCATAATTGAATCGAGAAATGAGTCATTCTTCGGGATGTTTTTCTATTTAACGACATGGAAAATAAAAATTCAAATAAAAGAACTTATAGTACAACAAATGTCACTTCAAATTAGGAAGAATGGAGGAGTAGTAAAATGACTAGAATATTTACTTCGTTTGACCCAAATTTTCTAAAGGTATACGGTAGAAATGATCCTAAAACTTTCGGCGAAATAGTGTTTACGCCGAAAGCACTACATTGGAAAAAAAGTTATCAATAGTGAAACAGATTCTATAATGCAAAACCATGCTTGGAAATTAGTTGATTTACCTCCTGAAAAGAAGCATTTAGGGTGTAAATGGATCTTCAAAATGAAACTAAAATTGGATGGATTCATTGATGAATTTAAGGCTAGATTAGTTGTTAAGGGATATAGACAAAAATAATGATTTGATTTCTTTGATACCTACTCACTCGTGATTAGAATAACTTCGATAAAGTTGTTAATTGTAATTGTGACATTACATAATATTGAGATTTATCAAATGTATGTAAAGACCGCATTCCTAAATGGTGAGTTAGAAGAGAAAATATATATGGAACAACCCGAAGGGTTCGTATCTCCTAATCACAAATAAAAGGTTTGTAAACTAGTTAAGTACTTATATGGATTCAAGAGTAAATTAAGTTATGAAGATTCAATGACGAACTTGGGAAAAATCTTTCCTAACTCATTCCTATGATAATTAAATTACTTTCTGTAGAATGTTAAATGATAAGATATGATTTCAATGATTCTTATATCTTGATTAACTCAACTGGAGTATGACATAATACTCTTAGTAGAAGGTCATTTATGTAAGTGTAAGGTAAGGCTGCTTCCATGAAAATGGTTCTACGCTGAAATTTTATAAACACTTATGAAACTCAAGAGTGGCTCAAGGGCAAAATGAACCAAGTTAAGAGAACCATGAATAATTTAGGAAAGACATCTGATGAGTATTATTGTCTTAATTTAAACCAACAGCTGGCTGGTTCAAGACATTACTTTCCCCAATTAGCCAAGTAAATTCGATAGTATTTCACTAAAGTTCAAGGCCGAAAGCTACCTTACTTGTCGTAGTTTTTTCTACTCTCTCTCTATAGGCATCATATTTTCGAATAACATGAACAGTTTGAGCTTTCATTCATGTGGGGGATTGTTTGAATTTGGTTTAAAATTGAAAAATTTAGTCAAGTATAAAAATTGAAAATGTAACTTAGAGTCAATTTTGGCCAAATATTTGAACTTAATTCGATAGTCAAATTGCGAATATAAATATACTAACTTATTTTACTCATTGAGTAGATCGTCGTGGTATATTTGAAATCTCAAAATCAAATTCGAATGAATGAGAAATTACAGTCCAATGTTGGAAAGAAAAGATGAAAAATTGGCTGGGAAATTTTCCTAACTCCATCGCTCGTCTAGCGCTCAAGCGACAAGCAAGCGAAGGTGGGCGACATAGATTTTGATGAACAAGTATCACTGTCGCTCCAGTAAGATCCCAGCGATAGGATTATAACATCAATCGATGCTTTCATTTGTAAAAGTTACTGAGTTTGTGGCATGAAAATTTATTTACAACCTCTCCTTTTATATAAATAGGACCCCTTGGACGTCCATTATGTATTACATATCATTTGTATTGAGTATTATATAAAAACTCTAAAAAAATCATTCCAAAAATATTTTCTTGTAGAGAGAATAATCTGTTCAGTTCGTTGTTGTCTTATAGTTTGAAGTGCTTATACTATAAGGAAGTAATTTGTTGGATCTCGGGAGACAATTGCCGTTACTCTGTTAGCACCATTGTGGGAAAAATTTGTCTTAAAGAAATAGTGTTTTCACTTGCCTTGAATCATTTCATCCCCTACTTCTTCTTCATTTTTACTATTTGTACATTGTTTAACTTCGTTTCTATGTTGTTAACTTAGCCTTTTGTTATCCACTTTCAAAACAAATTTTACTATATCCTCAACACCTATCACTGATCAACTCGTCATATTCGACGAAGACCACAAATATTTAACCTCTTGATCCCCTCTCTTCTCATCTCTCAAGTCTCAACCAACTTAGAGCTCGTGTTTTCAAAAACAATTACACTTTACTTATAACACAATAAAAATGTTTGATTGTTTATGATTACTTAATAGACGTGTTTTTCACTTCTCAAGTACAATGTTCAATAACTTGTTCTTTATAGGTATTTCCTAGTAGTGCATGTTAAACTTCATTTATGAGATGATGATATTGCTAGTTATTAAATTATATTATAATTACATGAAGTGGAAAGGTGAGTGTAAATGGAGGAACGACAATGTCCTTCAAAAATTAGGAACCTATTTGATGGTCATTATTTGACAAAAATAAAGTTTTGAATAGTAAAGTTTTGGAGAATGTGTGGTTAAAAAGTAAAAAAAAGTTTTAGATTTATGTACAAAATATTTTATTGTGCGAATGTGTGATTAAAGATGAGTATGTAGAAAACGAATTTTTGGATAGTTGTTGTCAAACATGGGCTAGGTTATGTGCTCACATACGTCAATTTAACAACCATCCTCCATCCAAATGTGAGTTATCGGATTGCCTTCATTTACATAAGAATAAATTTTTATGTGTAGGGACAAATTGATAATTTTACGTCATTTAGTCAAAACCTTACACTAACACTGTGTAACGTTTATAATTTGGCTAAAAAATGGACACAAAATGAGCATCAAAGAAGCGCTTTACTGTCGATTGTAACATCTTTCTGGGTTTGCATACCATTAGGGAGCTCGTAATTACGAGTCTATTGGGACGAGCTTCCCACTTCTAAAGTACAAGGTTGAGTAACTTGTTCCTAATAAAAATATCCTGATATTATATCTTGAGCTTTATTTATAATGTGAGGATATTACTTATTATTAAATTTTCTTATATTCACATGAAGGGAAAAGGTACTCATTAGTGGAGGAACGACTAAGCCCTTCAAAAAGTAAGTCATGTGCTCGCAGTCGCACAAGTCAATTTTAATGGTCATTTGGACGGTTTCCGCCAACAATTTGAAAAGGCAGAGGACTAAAATAACAAGAATAGAAAAGACTGGAATGATTTCGAACATTTGGAAAAGGTTGGGAACCTCCATGGAAATATTTACAACTGGGAAATTTTAAAACAAAGCGCGTATGTAGTTAGTATATATATTCTCAGACAAATTGTCAAACATTCCTCGCGCGCGTGCACCTCAAACACCAGTCGCACCATTTCCTTTTCCCAAAGAGAGCCAGTGGCTCTGCCAATCCTCTCAGTAGATTTCTCTTTTTGAATTTTTCCATTTCTTTTTTGCTGATACATTTGATCTCGGAGACTTCATAGTCAAGTGCAGTCTTCTTCAACTGCTTTTCTTTCCAAAAGTAGTATATGTAGTCGATTAGGTAAACCAAACTAATAAAGCTATTAATATATGCTGAAATTTCGAAGAAGCAGATTTGGTGGATTAGAAGGATATATTTTTGCTGTCGGGAGGTAAAATAGGCTGAGGTTTGTTGTTTGTGATTTGGTAGTGTAAGGAAAATAGTTTGATGGGAAGTTATATAAAGGAATTTCCGGAGGTGAAGTCGAAGAATTCGTCGGAGGAGGCGTTACAGAGGTGGAGGACGGCGTGCTGGCTGGTCAAAAATCGTAAACGAAGGTTCAGATTTACTGCTAACCTCTCCAAGCGTTTTGAAGTTCGCGAGATCCAAAAATCTAACCAGGTTATATTTATTATAATAACTGCCACAATAATATCTCCTTGTAAAGCTATTGACACTAACAACTTAACAGTTTACGGATTAGTGAAACTGTGTGATTGCCTGAAGATTTCTTTAAATTCAAACATGAATTTGACTAGGTTTTCGTTAAATCTAAAATCATGCAAGTATCAAGGATTGTTTCTATTTGCCTTTAAATTAAGGAAAGGGGAAAATCTAGATTCATAGGAGCAGAGTGATCAATGTTCAACAGAAAACAATAGCTGGATCTTCAGAGTCTTAGGCCTTCATTTGCAAATGATTATACTTTTTAGACTTAGTTTAAAGATTAATCTGGAATGGAAATGTATCATTATGAAATCTGATTTTCTCCACCATTAGGAAGTATAATGAGGTGCCTAAGTGCAATACTTATGGATAACCGAATTCTTTACTTGTATCCACCCACGTTTTCAAGGCTTGACATAAAAAAGAGAAGTGGAGATTTTTTTTCTGAAACGGTTATGAATTTTTTTCCTACTAAAGAATCACCTATTTATGATGAATTTGTGTAAACTTAATTCATGGAAAAGAAATCATGGATTAACTCGATCAGTTTTATGTTCTATTTAAACTGAATTACAATAGGCCATAGCATAATTTTGCCACATATACACAAGGAATAATTCTGAAGTTATGGAATTTTGTGATGCAGTAATTCTGAATATTTTAAACTCGAATTTTATTTTTTTTTGGTTTTGAATTAAATCCACATTTTCGTCGAAAGTAGAGTTTGCTACTAGATGCTTTCTCTTCTGATAATTTCTAGATCTTCGGAAAGTTTTTTTAACATCTACAATTTGGACAATATTGTAGGAGAAGCTTAGAATTGCTCTATTAGTTTCACAAGCTGCTCTCAGTTTTATTCAAGGTATGATTTTAACGATAAACTCAAACATGAAGCTTTCTGTACAGCACTTCACTTTATATTGATTTTCTGCCTTATGTCTACAGGTATAAATTACACCGTGCCAGAGACAATCAAGAGTGCAGGTTTTGAAATATGTGCAGATGAGTTAGGATCCATTGTTGAAGGCCACAATTTGAGTAAGTTAAGAGTTCATGGGGGGGTTGAGGGTATTGCAGTCAAGCTCTCGACTTCACTTAACAATGGAATTAGTGTTTCCGAGGATTCACTTAACAAAAGAAGAGAGATTTTTGGAATCAATAAGTTTGCTGAGAGTCCAGCCAAGGGTTTTTGGCTTTTTGTGTGGGAAGCTCTTCAAGATACAACCCTCATGATACTTGCAGTGTGTGCCCTGGTGTCTTTGATTGTTGGCATCGCAACAGAAGGATGGCCAAAGGGCGCTCATGATGGACTCGGTATCGTTGCTAGTATCCTTCTTGTAGTATTTGTCACTGCCACGAGTGACTATAAGCAGTCCTTGCAGTTCAAGGATTTAGACAAGGAGAAGAAAAAGATTATAGTTCAGGTTACTAGAAATGGTTACAGGCAAAGAATTTCGATATTTGACCTACTTCCTGGTGACATTGTTCATCTTGCTATTGGGGATCAGGTACCCACTGATGGAATCTTTGTTTCAGGTTTTTCTTTGTTAATAAATGAATCAAGTTTAACTGGAGAGAGCGAACCAGTTAATGTAACTGCCGAATATCCTTTTCTCCTATCCGGAACCAAAGTGCAGGACGGATCATGCAAAATGCTTGTTACGACTGTTGGGATGAGAACCCAATGGGGTAAATTGATGGCTACACTTAGTGAAGGAGGTGATGATGAGACTCCATTGCAGGTCAAACTGAATGGAGTGGCAACAATTATTGGAAAAATAGGTCTCTTTTTTGCTGTTGTCACCTTTGGTGTTCTGTTGCAAGGGTTGTTCAGCCGCAAAATGATAGAAGGGTCCAACTGGAACTGGTCCGGAGATGATGCCCTAGAAATGCTGGAATACTTTGCTATTGCGGTTACCATTGTTGTGGTTGCTGTTCCTGAGGGTTTGCCTTTAGCTGTTACACTGAGTCTTGCATTTGCCATGAAGAAGATGATGAACGACAAGGCACTTGTTCGCCATTTGGCAGCCTGTGAGACTATGGGGTCTGCTACAACTATTTGTAGTGACAAGACTGGGACGCTAACAACTAATCGCATGACTGTTGTTAAAGCATGCATTTGTGGGAAAGTGAAAGAAGTTAGTAACTCAATGACAAGTTCTGTATTCTGCTCTGATTTTTCTGATTCTGTTGTGAGAATGCTGATGAAATCTATATTCACCAACACTGGGGGAGAGATAGTCACTAATGAAGAAGAGAAAATTGAAATTCTTGGTACACCCACTGAGGCTGCACTTTTGGATTTTGGACTATTCCTGGGAGGAGATTTCCAAGCAGAGCGACAAGCATCAAAGCTTGTCAAAGTTGAGCCATTTAATTCTGTGAAGAAGCGCATGGGTGTAGTTCTGGAGCTTCCTGGAGGAGGTTTTCAGGCTCATTGTAAAGGTGCATCTGAAATTATTCTGTCTGCATGTAACAAGGTTCTGAACTCAAATGGTGAGGTAACTCCTCTAGATGAAACATCCATTAATATTCTGGAAGATACAATTGAACAATTTGCAAGTGAAGCTCTGCGAACTCTGTGCCTTGCTTACAAGGATATTGGAAGTGATTTTTCTGCTGAAAGTCCTATTCCCTTTGAGGATTATACTTTGATAGGAATTGTGGGCATCAAGGATCCAGTTCGTCCTGGGGTTAAGGAGTCTGTTGCAATTTGTAGGTCAGCTGGCATTACAGTGCGGATGGTTACCGGAGATAACATAAACACGGCTAAGGCAATAGCTAGAGAATGTGGAATATTGACTGATGATGGTATTGCAATTGAAGGCCCTGAATTTCTTGTGAAGAGCGAAGAAGAATTGCATGAACTTATTCCGAAACTACAGGTACTCTATTTTGGAAATTGTTTACTGCCTCGAGTGCTCCTACTGCGTTTTACTGGATTCTTGTAGTACTTTTTTGTCAAGAATTTGGCAATTATTTCATTGTAGAACTCTGAGTCTGTTAACTTGGTTTAAATTAAGAATTTTGTATTTCCCCAAACTTTCACCCATCCAAAAGACCCACGGGGATAAGTATTAGTGTGATGTTCTCTACTCATTTTAACTCTAGGTTCACAGTTCTTTGTATGGGAAGATGTGGCATTTGTGCAGATAATAATCGATTCTCTTCCTGAATATAGTTTTTTCTAATTGGCGATTGGTTCACCTATAAACTTATTTGGATTAGTTTTTTATCCAAATATAGTTGATTTATATCTTATACGAATTTACTTCTTTGGAAGGTAATGGCTCGTTCTTCGCCGATGGATAAGCATACCCTTGTGAGACACTTGCGATCCACATTTGAAGAGGTTGTTGCAGTGACTGGTGATGGCACAAATGATGCTCCTGCACTTCATGAGGCAGATATTGGGCTTGCAATGGGCATTTCTGGAACTGAGGTGATGTTTGAATGCTATTTTATTCTTCTCCATTGCATTAATCCTAGCCTTTGTAGTTGCAACGAGATCTCTTGTTTATTTTTCT
>CAIGRL010141336.1:0-15379 GCA_903798325.1 Fraxinus xanthoxyloides
TAATCAACGTGTCGATGACGTATCATGTCAGTACTTTTTCTAAAAACTGAGTGCCGGCATATCCAACACGTATCGATACACGTGTTCGTTTCGGTGCATCATAGATTAAGAAATTTAGGGCTGCAAGTTAGCTTTAGGAGCTTGACTTAAGCTTAGCTGAATTGGAGTGGGCATTGGACAAAAGCACCGATTCATAGGCTTATAAGCTTTTTGTTAGTTCTAGGTTTGTAAGATATTAATAGTATATTATAATGATATTTCACTCCATCACATCATCCCTTCGAAGAAGTAAAAGCAGCACTGATAAAGAACATAATTGAACAAGAACAATAAGTGAAAAAGTTTTCTATGGACCAAAAGTTCCGAAATTTGGCAGTCCCCAAATCCTTTGTTCATATATTTCAAGCGTTTTCTATAATGTGTTTTATACTGCAAGTGTACGTAGTCATGTTGAACCCATAGGGATTGTAATTTAGTTCCTACTAAGTATTATAATTATTTCAGCTTTTACTTTTTCTAGAAAATCGAATCTAAAGTCAATTTATATACTAAATTAACGTGGATGTGTGATAATTCAAGTAAAATAAGGTAAATTATAGGAGAGTTATCAATGTGAGAAGGTCTAAGGATTGATTTCACATTACTATCAACAATGTTTTTCAACTACTATAGTTACTTTTATCAATTTTTCCTAAATTTTTCCTAAATTTATAGACAAGAACCTTAGATTAATTATATTCCCTCTCTCGAGTGTTGAATAAAACCTATTTCTATATCTTAATTTCAATATCTCTATTCCGAATTAAAACTATAAAAATTATCATGCACATGGTTATTAAATGGTATAAGCCTCAAAGATTTTATATTTTCTCTCAACACCTACAAAATCTAAGTTATATTATTCTTGGATCACGCCTAAATCTCCCTCTTTTAAGTATCGAAATTTAAGGCATCAAATCATTTAATTATTGATTAGGTAATTGAAAGCATTACGCTAGAATCAACACAAATAAATTAATTGAAAAATCAAACGACATAACTATATTAAAATCTAAACACGTCTCAAATTTAGTTATATCAAACCATAGATAATAAATTTAGTTCATGAATACAAGAAACGAAATATTAAAATCTAAAATAAAGTTCGTGGAGAAGAAAAAAATTAAAAAACTGTTTTGCTGCTTGAATTCTCCTCCGAATTTTTATCGTTTTTGTTCTCAATGATTACTTTTCTTCCTTGCCTCCTAAGCCGTCTTCTTCTCTTTAACCCGGTCTTCAAATTTGTATTTATAGTCTTTTAAAATATCAAGACGGCTTTTAAAATATTTAGAGTTGGACCGGGCCGAAAGGTTTATAAAAACACGCTTCTTTCCTTCTCGGGCTGCGGCGCCACAGCGCCCAAGACCGGCGCTGCATCGCTGCAAATTTTGCTACTTTTTCTGGCTGCGCGCTGCAGCGTCCAGCTCTTTGTTAATTCTTGGTCCTTCTTGGGTGCCTGGGCGCCCATTAATTCCTTCATTTATTTGCTTCCGTTTTTGTCTCTTTTACATTCATTTTTCTTCTTTCATTTCTTCTTCAAGCCCAGTTCTATGATCAACACTTGGCTCCATCCCAAGCTCCATAATATGCCATTTTCTCCAATTTACCTAAATTACAAAACAACATGAACAAACACATTAAAACGCTCAAAAGTGCTCAAGAACAAGTTTAAAACTATGTTTTAAAGGTATTAGTTCAATGAGTGAATTACTAATCAAACAACCTCAAACTTAATTCTTTGCTTGTCCTCGAGCAAATACAAAACAACACATAAATAAAACTCAAAAACACACGAATAAAACATACTACCAAAAACTCAAATATATATTTAGCTAGATAGCTTGTTTTTATGGCTCAGCATTGAAGATATGATATCGAATGCATGAACTATTTCAAAATTATAGTGTAACTACCAAATTCTTACATTTTCAATGCAAAAACAGGTGTGAAGAATCAAATACAATGATATGCAGTAATAAGTCGATTCAATGCCCGACTCTAGGAGTCAATTTTTTCCTTCCTCCACTTGTGGGATTTACACACCTTCAAACTTGTTTTCTTTTCACTCTTTTCCTCAGGGCGTAATCTAAGATTGGTTTACAAATTACTACTCCTTACCCCGCTTGTCTGGGTAGATGTTATTGATTGCAGTTCACATATCAACAAATGAGGATTCTTTTTATTTTTTACTGCATCAACCTTCAAGAATCAATTAAGTTACTAACCTATTATCAAAGGTTTAATCCTCTAAAACAAGTGTTTGTGGCTTAATCAAGGCATTAGTTCGTCTTCTATTTCATGCACCTATTTATTCACCTATTTTTTCAGAAAAATATATATTTCAACGAATCTTATGTGTAAACGTCTCACCTTAAGCTTTCTAAATAACTCTTATATCGAGCTTTTGGCCGATGACTTCCAAAACAGATGATTTTAGGGTATCAGATTTTAAACCCTTGCATGCTTAATCACTCGAGCCATAAAGGCTACGAAAAGACGTTTACAATGGGATTATTATAGTTGTCCTCATTGGGATCTTTTAAGGTAGCTTCACAACATTTTTTATGCAGTGATTAGTGCAATACCCTTTATAAAACACTTATTCTCGAAAATCGACCCCTAACTTAGGGTTTTCACCCAATTTTCATCAGATTGGTCTCAGACAATCCACACAAACTTTAGTATACATGGAATCTATATTTATCTCCAAGTTTCTCTACAACAGCTCAACCACCCAAACATCCTAAATTTGGTTTAAGGATATGGTTATGTTTAGAGGTTGTTTGGATTTAGCTTCTAGGGTTGTTAATTCAACTTATATCATTTATGAATCAACTTATTCTTGTCCAAAGCCATATTCAATTCACGTGCATTTATGTTGCAATTTTCTACAAAGGTAAGCAAGATTTCCACTCTAGCACATGACTTATTCATAATTCACAACTAAGTTGTGTTTCCAAATATCTGCATCATTGCCAACAATACTTTCTAACCCACACAAGAATGCGAATATATATAAATCATGGATTAAGGAGGGGTGTCCCAAGATCCCAGTGGCTGACCCAGCTAGGATGCTCAAGACACTATTTTGAATGACCTTCCCAATATTGATAGAGTATCCCCTCTGAATTGCATAATTCAATAGAGCCCGCTCCTTTGTTACCTCACTAATGTTGCTGCTCGGAACCAGTTTGGCTGATATAAAGTGATGCCAAACTTTACAATTATTTGTCAAACCTGAGGCGGGAAAATTAGTTATACTACTGGCAGACCGTTTCCATTCGGTACCTTTGCGAGTCAGTATCTGAACTAATACTGCGGGGTCAACCCCCTCATCACGTAACCTGGAGTAGTCATCATTGGGAATATCCCGTGTGTGGTAGAAGGAATTGATGGAAGGACTATCAAACCGGATCTAGTAACCCCGAACAAATACTTTGAAGTCCTCGTGCTCCTTTGTCATCTAAGTTTGATGCTCCCACACTTGAGAATATACCTATAAAAACACAAAAACAACATTGCTAACATAGTTAAAATGGAAAAAGCTTATCTAATGAATTTAAAATTAAAATAAAGGTATAGAACTTGGGGTTGCCTCCCAAGAAGCGTTTTTTTAATGTCATTTGCTTGACGATGATGTGGATCTAAGTTGATTCTCTAAGGGTAATTTCCTCCACATATCGATCTTCACCGTAATAGTGTTTGAGTTGTTGACCCTTTGTCTGAAATGTGGATCCATCTTTGCTTATCAGGTCCACTGAACCATATGAAAACACCTTATGGACCACGAATGTTCCCGACCACCGTGATCGTTTCAAGTGAGAGTTGAACAGAAGAACAAGTTCTCTTGGTTTGAATTCCCTCTTTAGGATCTTCTTGTCGTGCCACAGTTTTGTTCGCTCCTTATATATCTTCGCATTCTCGTATGCTTCGTTCCGAAATTCATCAAGCTCGTCGAGTTAAAACAAGCATTGTGTACCCGCTAATTTCATATCCAGGTTCATCTTTTTCACAGCCCAATAGGCTCGATACTCCAATTCAACTGGTAGGTGACATGCGTTTCCTAATATCAAACATTAAGGTGACATTCCAATTGACGTTTTGAAAGTTGTTTGATATGCCCACGACGCTTCATCAAGTTTTTGAGCCCAAACTTTGCGGTTGTTCACTGTCATCTACAATATTTGTTTAATCTCCTTGTTGGAGCTTTCTGCTTGTCCATTGAATTGGGGATAATAACCAAGTGCTAGCTTGTGCCTGACATTGTATTTAACCAAAAGAGAATTGAAAAGTTTGTTACAGAAATGTGTACCTTCGTCACTTACTATTGCCCTAAGCCTAAGCGCGCCAAATCGAGTGAAGATGTTTTTCTGCAGAAACTTCAAAACTACATTTGCATTATTTGTTGGTGTAGCAATAACTTCAACCCATTTGGAGATCGTCTACTGCATGAAATAGAAGACGTACCACTTGTCTTGATTAATTTCCAAACACTTGTTTTAGAGGAATAGACATTTGGTAATGGGTTAGTGATTTAATTGATTCTTGGAGGTTGATGCAGTAAAAAATAAGGAGAATCCTCATTTGTTAATATGTGAACTGCAATAAGTGACATCTACTCATACAAGAGAGGGTAAGGAGTGGTGATTTGTAAGCCAATCTTAGATTGGAAAATAGTGAAAAGAAAACAAGTTTATGTGTATGAATCCCACGAGCGGAGGAAGGGAATAAATGACTCTTAAGGTCGGGAATTAAATCGAATTATTACTGCACATCGCTGTATTCAATTCTTCACACACACCCGTTTTGCATTGGAAAGGTAAGAATTTGGCTTTTACACTGTAACTTTGAAGTAGTTCATGCATTCGATATCACATCTTCAATGATGAGCCATAAAAACAAGCTATCTGCTAAATATGTATTTGAGTCTTTTAGTAGTGTGTTTTATTTGTGTGTTCGTCAGTTTTATTGGTGTGTTGTTTTGTGTTTGCTCGAGGACAAGCAAATAATTAAGTTTGGGAGGAGAGGGGTTTGATGAGTGTAATTCACTTATTGAACTAATACGTTCAAAACATAGTTTTCGGCTTGTTCTTGAGCACCTTTGAGCGTTTTGATGTGTTTGTTCATGTTGTTTTGCAGTTTAGATAAATTGGAGAAAATGACGTATGGAGCTTGGGATGGAGCCAAGTGCTGATCATAGAAGTAGGCTTGAAGAGGAGATGAAAGAAGAAGAAAAATGAAGTGGAAAAGAAGCAAATAAATGAAGGAATTAAATGGCGCCACATGTGGGCACCTAGAAGGACCAAGAATCAGCAGAGAGCTGGGCGTTCAAGCGCCAGCCAGAAAAAGTAGCAAAATTTGCGGCGCTGCTGCGCCGGTCCTGGGCGCTGCCACCCGAGAAGGAAAGAAGCGTGTTTTTAGTAAATTTTTCGGCCTAGTCCAACTCCAATTCGGCTGACCGGGATCTTTCACGATTTTTGACTCTTGAAATTGTGTTTGTTCAATTGTGCCTGTTCTTTTAAGTAAAGTTTTGTGCCTGTTTTTCATTTACCTTAAAAAAATTTCTTCTATCATCAAACCACACTTCTTAATTGTTTAAAAGCCGCTATTAGGGTTTCTCTTCATTTAGCACCATCCTCTTTCCTCCCTAGCACATTTGGCACTAATTCAAGGTTCCCTCTTCCACCTTGCAGCGTCTCCTCTTCCTCTCAGCTGCCTCCTTGCTCTGAGCATTTGCCATTTCCTCTTCAGGTTTGTATCCCCTTTTCCTATTTTGTTTTTGATTATTTGAAATGCATTTGCCATCACCAATCTGTGGTGTCTGGTTCTAAAAAATAATGAAACATGACATGCCTATCCGTGTGTATGTGTCCTTGTCAGGTATTTGTCTGACAAGGACACTCTGGCTCCGGTGGCAAGGTAATTATTCTATCTGAAAAAATTCATTTTGACTAGTAAGGCATATGCATAGAGATTCACAAATCAATTGCCATCGAAGATCTAAGTGTGGAATATATCAATATTATGTTATCTGCTACTTATCCTGTCCACACTTGAATGCTCTAATATGTCCACATTTGAGTTTTCTAACTTGACCCATTGAGTTACTCTGTGTGTGTGGATATCCAACTTTATTTTTATCCTTTATTTCTGAAAATGCTATTGATACTTCCATATGGTAATGCCATTTGTTTTGGCAGTTTCTGGTGATCAACTCTTTTATCTTGTGTGCAAAGAAGTTTGGAGAAAAATGGACACACCAATGGCTAGTAAGAAAACATCGAAGAATCTGGAACCCAAGAGAGTGTCTTCAAGTCCTGAGGATCAGCCTTCTAGGAAACAACGGAAGCGGGAAAACCATGTTCAAATTCCACCAGCCACAGAGCCATATGCTGATACTAAATGTCCTAATTCATGGATCTGTAAAAATTCTGCATGTCGAGCCGCTATTTCAACAGATGACACATTTTGCAAGAGGTGCTCTTGTTGCATTTGTCATTTATTTGACGACAATAAGGATCCAAGTCTCTGGTTGGAATGCACGTCTGAATCTGGTTCGGGGGATTCTTGTGGCTTATCTTGCCACATTGAGTGCGCCCTCCAACGCTGGAAGGTGGGAGTTGTTGATCTTGGTCAGTTGATGCAGCTGGATGGAAGCTATTGCTGTGCTTCATGTGGCAAGGTTTCCGGGATATTGGGGCAAGTTGTTCACTTTTGGCATGTTTTTTCTATTACATAAACCCCATCTCTCTTCTTTAGTCAGATCCTTGAAATAGGCTTTATCAAAATATTGTGGAGTATAATTATATTTTTTGAACGTGAGGAGCATGATAGCAACAAGTTGGTAACTTCGTAAAATTGGAGGAAAACTCTATTCTCATGCCATCCATGTCTTTTGGTCTCAAATATTAGCATTTTAATTGCAACTATAAAGACCATGTATCTTTTTAAGTGCAATATTGGGGGGACTTGCACTTGTATATAATTACATTTTAAGTGCAAACACTGAATAACTCCTTTTGAGATGAGTTGCCATGATCATCATCATTAGAATGGGGGTGAGGTCTGCCATGGTAGTCAATGTCTGGATGTGCATGCATGTCGTGAAATGCATTTTTCTGTTCCTGATATTCTTCATTACAAAGAAATTTAATCCTCATACCTCCTATGCTGTTCAAGTATTTTTCATTCTGATGTTTTAAGAGTGTGTTTGGTTCTGTATACCCTCCCCACTTCTATTATCTCAGAGCAGTTTCTGTGGAAATCTTTCCACAGATTCTATAATGTTTATTCACAAAAAGAACCACAAATTGGCAGCAGCTATATACTTTCTATAAAAAGCCTCTGTGGTCTTTGCTCAATGCTTCTTAGCATGGCAGATGGCCTCGCCATTATGTTCCAAGTGACGGGTGTATTGTTGCATAGTATGACTTAATTTCAGATTTAAGCTCAGATATAACATAGAAAAGAAGAGGTCCACCTAGAAGTAATTTTGACTTCATTGTATCAGGTTTTGAGGCAATATGACATGAATACTGATTTTACAGATACTGGAAGAAGCAGTTAACTATAGCTAAGGATGCTCGTCGTGTAGATATCCTCTGTTATAGGATATTCCTGAGTTACAGGCTCTTGGAAGGGACTTCCAGATTTAAAGAACTCCATCAATTTATCAAAGAAGCAAAGGACAAATTGGAAACAGAGGTAGGTCCTCTGAATGATTCTACGACAATGGCTAGGGGAATTGTCAGCAGACTCTCAGTAGCCGGGGATGTGCAGACTCTCTGTTTGCTTGCTATTGAGAAAGTTGATGGATTGCTGGCCTCAAAGTGCAGCACGACCCTAAATAATATCAGTACTTTTCTGAGATTTTGCTATTCTTCTCTTTAAGTATGAAATTTCAGGTTCGTACGACTAAACTTTGTTTGTACCTTTGCAGAAAGTTCCCTTCCCACAGCTTGCAAGTTTGTCTTCGAGGAAATTGCGTCTTCTTCAGTTTTAGTTAAATTGATAGAAATATCTACTGCACCGTATGATGGTATTGAAGGGTACAAGCTGTGGTATTGTAAGACTAGAGAAGAGACTTACACCAAAGAGCCTATTAAAGTCTTTCCAAGATCTCAAAGGAGGATTTGTATATCAAATCTGCAGCCCTGCACGGAGTATTCCTTCCGAATAGTGTCCTTCGCCGAGGTTGGTGACTTGGGACATTCTGAGGCAAAATGTTTTACAAAGAGCATAGAGATAATTCACAAGAACTCGAACTCTCTCGCTGCAAATCTGCAAAAGGAGAATTCAGAAGACGGAGGAAGATCTGATGCCAAGCAAGCCCACAAGACTGTAACAGACACTGAAACCAACTCCGAATTCAAGGTTCAAGACCTTGGGAAGATCTTGAGGCTAGCATGGGCCCAAGAACAAGGCTTTCTTAAGGGGCTTCATGGTGCAGATGTTAAAATATGTTCCGGAGATCGTAGTTTTATTAATCCAGAAACTGTAATAGAAGACAGGTTACAATCCATTCCAAGGAAGATTGACTTGAATGTTTCGTCAGTGCCTGATCTGAATGAAGAGTTTACCCCTCCAGTTGAGTCATCTAGAGACAACTGGAACCATACGAAAACCAATGATGGACCAGCTGTTGACTCCCGGGTGGAAGCTTGCCCAAAGATGACACATAACACCAATGTGGAGATGCAAGATTCCGTTAGCAATCTGACCAATGGATCCCCATCCCAAGCCGGGAATGTGTCGGGAAGCTTGGATGAAAACTTTGAATACTGTGTTAAAATTATTCGTTGGCTGGAATGTGAGGGCCATATTAAGGAGGAATTCAGAAAGAAGTTTCTGACATGGTTCAGCTTGAGATCATCTAAACAGGAACGCCGAGTAGTCCGGACTTTTATAAAGACTCTAATGGAAGATCCAAGTAGTTTGGCGGAACAGTTGGTTGATTCTTTTTCAGAAATCATATCTGTGTCTGGGAAGAGGCCTAGAAATGGTTTCTGTGGAGAACTTTGGCATTAATTTATCCGGATTTTGGAAAGACAGTACTGCCAGTTAACTCCAAGACTTACCATCCAAACGTCAATAGATATTGCTGATCATTACATCAATTTTTCGTACAGGTATTTTCTAAGTCTCTTCTGAAATGTCATTACTGTAGTGAACAACCGCGAATGAAGTATTTTTCATTCTCAGAAATTTCTCAGTTGCTTTTGTGTTGGCAGAAAAACTGTATTTTTAGATTCTATTTGGAATTGGTAGTATTTCTTTTTATTGATGATAGAAGGGTAGATGCTTGACTTGGTTTTTAGGCATTTGTTTATCCAATTCATGAACATGGCTTAGCTTTTTGTAGCTGTTAAATCAGTCCTGAACTGTTACATTATTTCCCTTTTGGGGATTCTTTTTTATGCAAATTCAACATTAATGCAATTTGTTTCTGAATCATTGTTCATTTTTATGTTGCAGCATGATGTTTACAGTGATCTGTTGTATTCTTGAATTTCTTTTCTCAATCTTCAATTAGTACATTGGATTATACGAGTCTGCATAAGATTGAAGTATACAGCTACGGGAAGTTTGTGGCTCTCATTCAGTTGGAAGTAGGAAATCTATCCCAGCCCGACCAATGGAAAGGTCCGGGCCCTTTCAAAAGTAAGAACCTCTAAACCGATGACCTTGACTGAAAAACACCTAATTAGGTCAGTAGCAAGCTAAGTCGGTTAGGTTGAGCTACATTTGATTGTAGTCTTGATAATTGCGGACATGATTGACGATTATCGTACTTGCACGATTAAGGAAGATAGATGTGATAAAGTTTGTTAATTTTCTGGTTCAATTCTGATGTAAAATTTCTATTTGGACTATTTTGCTAACTGCTCGAAGCAAGAATACTATCCATTTTGGACATCAACACGTGTCAGACTATTCGACCAGAAAAAGAAGGGGTGTGTTTGTTATAGTCGAAGGCACCACTACTACAAGAAAAATGACATTTTGTGACTAGTTACTATGGAAAAATTAGGTTATCAAAGCTGGAGTAACATTTTAGTCTCTAAATATTTGATTACTGATTAGTTGTATACATCTTTCTATGATATAGTAATATGGTGGTATTTAGTTGCATCAATTCATTATTAACTCGAGCGCTTTAAACATCCTTTTTACGTGGACTAATTTGATGATCCGTGAATTGCGAATTTGCATGAATGAATAGATATACGACTACATTTTTTTTTCTTAAAACTCTTTAGCTCTCAATTTTCTTGACTGATTAATATGTTTGATTTGTACTTCCATTGACTAGATGTCCAGTCGTGTATCCCCCTCTTAAGATTGTATTTTGTTTTATATTCTCAGTAGTAAAACTCAGATTCTCTATGAGAACGAAGTTGGTTCTTATTGAGCATTATCATTATGCAAATGCACTTGGAAGTTGTTCTTGAGTTTCCTATCATAGAGTGGACAAAGCATATAAATGAACAAAATCTCCCAACCCATTTAACTCGAATTGCTGCCAACTTCCTTAAATTCAGAAGAACAAGTTACATGTATGGCACACACCATGAACACGGCAAAGATAGTATAATAAATAAAATTTTTAACTTATCTATTTGTAACGGTTGAATTTACTATAAAAGTTTTATTTTGCTCAGAGGAAAAGAAAGTTTGCCTCTTTTTCTTAGTCACATCTCCTGGTCATTATGTCTATAGTCATGTTTATAGTGCAGTTCCTCCAAATATCATGCCAGCACATATACCCTAATGAGTTAGAAATTAGTTGAAATTTAATGCAAGCTACATTAGTGCATGTCACAATTGCTTGAGTCCCGATCCAAAGGCCACTCCCGCATGTAAAAATATTATAGTAAGGTAATAATTACTTTCAAAATAAGTAATTTTTTACTTAAATGTTCAGAAGAAAAGATATGTAGTACCAGAAAGAACTGGGCAAACACTGTTGGAAAGTATAGTGATAGATGAGAGGACAGTGAGGTTGTTTTACTACATCAAGATCAGGCTTGCTGGAAGAGAAAATTGTCCCAACTGCATTACTAATAGACAGAATAAACTCCCAATATCTTTGTTATAACAGAGATTATAGCAGCAAATCTGGCTCCTTTTGCATTTCCTGCTCCAAGCAGCCAAGCTAATTAGCCACTCATATCACAATTCATCCAATGGATATGTGGGAAATATCGATGATCTTTCTATCCTCCCTGTGGTGTTCTTTTCGTTTGGTGCACAATGCAACGGTGATCTCATGATATCCACAATAGGTACTTATGTTCTTGAAACCTATCTAAGATCTACGATATCTATTCACCCTTGTACCGTATGATCCTAATTAGTAAAAAACAAAAAAATTATATGTTGTTAGACCCACTATTGTCAAAGCTCCATCATCTTCAAGTTGAAGTTTATACTGATGCTGCTGAACTGGTCTGGGAATGACAAAGGATCTACATTTGGGCATTACACACTTTTTTGGTGGGAATTTAGTTACCTCGAGAAGTAAGAAGTGATCAAGAGTCGTAGCTGATTTCAAAGCAATGCTCAATAAATGTTTGAGTTACTGTGGTAAAAGATCTTGTTAAAGAAACTGCGAGTTATTTAAAAGGATACAGTGAAGCTCTACTATGATAATAAAGTTTGCAATTAACATTACTCAGAATCCTGTTAATAATGGTAAGACCAAACATCTTGAAGTTGATATGAATTTATCAAAGAGATGATTGATTGACAGATTTGTACTTCANTGAAGTTTATACTGATGCTGCTGAACTGGTCTGGGAATGACAAAGGATCTACATTTGGGCATTACACACTTTTTTGGTGGGAATTTAGTTACCTCGAGAAGTAAGAAGTGATCAAGAGTCGTAGCTGATTTCAAAGCAATGCTCAATAAATGTTTGAGTTACTGTGGTAAAAGATCTTGTTAAAGAAACTGCGAGTTATTTAAAAGGATACAGTGAAGCTCTACTATGATAATAAAGTTTGCAATTAACATTACTCAGAATCCTGTTAATAATGGTAAGACCAAACATCTTGAAGTTGATATGAATTTATCAAAGAGATGATTGATTGACAGATTTGTACTTCACTTGTTTCCAGCATCAAACAATTAGCTGACAGAAAGGGTTGCCTGTACTAAGCAAGTTGAGAACGATATAACATTTGAAGTAACAGGGAAGCTGGGAAATTAGATGTAAATGTAATTAGCTATATTGGTATGCAACAAGGCTGTCTTTAAACCCATTGGTTGGATTACTTCAATGATGATGATTGAATGCCATAAAAAAGGCTTAGCTTGCTCTCACTGGACACTAATTGGTTTTCAGATGAGATTATCGAAATCCCATATTTTCAATTCGTATCAGAGTTAGAGTCATGAGTTCGAGTCATAAGAGCATCATGTTAAGAGAGGGATTGTTGGGTGCAACAAGACCCTTTTAAAAGTCCATATACTAGGTCACTCAAATGATGGTGATCGAATGCCATAATAATTATCGTGTCTCCACGTGAAGATATGGTGTTTTTAGATGAGCAAATAGAGGTTATGAGTTCAAGGGCTTATTTTTCAAAATTGTGCATTTGAGGATGTTTCGATAAGAAGAATGAATTATGCGGGTAGATGAGGGGATGCATTGAAAGCTAAATTTAAATAAATGGATGTGTCTCGTGCCTTATGGTTCAACAACATGCATGGCTCGAGCACTTGTACATGGACACAGAGAGTTTAAGTGTAGTGTACCACACAGCCAAATTAACAATGGAGATGTCAGCAAATTCAGTGTCGCATTTGGATTATGACGTTCGTGGAGTCAGCCGATATCCAGCTGAAAATCGTGAGGCCAACAATGAACCATATCTTCTTCGATTCAAATCTTCATTTTTTTCAGCAAACTCACAATTGGATGACGAATTGCAATGGATCTCAATAACGGTGCTTTCATTTCTCCTCCACCCTTCAGCAGAAATCTCTTTTATACAATACAAAATCCTTAAAAATATGAACCACATTTAATGGAGTGCTAATTGTCATCCATGAATGTGTCTGCCCCCACAAAAGCTAACATCCTTGTTTTCAATTATTTATGCATTTTTTGGCCGAAATGGAAGTTTTTTAAACAAATAATTTTCTTAATTCGTGGGGTGGGGCCGTGAGTTAATATATTCATAGGACCTGTTTGAGAGGCTCAAGAACTTAAAATTTTGAGTGTGATTGGTTTTTGTAATTTGATTTTTGGCAAAAGAAGTATTTCTGCGTCTAATGGTTGTATTGTACCCTTTTATATATTTTTTTTTGAATAATAATGATTGAACAGGCTCAAAGATAGAGAAAAGATGGACGGACTCACCTGGGAGCATCTGTTTGGGTGTTTGTTTTAGTTATTTTTCAAACTGTCCAATCATGTTTCGACACGCGTTTCCCTGTTTTTGAACCTATCTTTGAGTCTGTTTGTGTAGCACAATTGTATTTTTTTTTTTCATCTAATAGCTTTTATATTTTTGTAACAACTTTTTATGAAAAGTCATGAGCCTTGAATGTTCAAATTTTTTATGAAGGCATAAATTCTTCTTTCGTTTTTCTTGTGCAAATATAGTTTTCCCTCTATTGTGCCAAAGATTTGGTGTCGGTATACAGTTACCACGGACAATTTTATGGTTCGAATGTTATTAATGTTACTATTAATGGGTCACATTAGTGTATTTATTAATATACACGTTTTTAGCATTCTCTCGCGATAACAGGATCAATGCATAAATAAAAAACATGTTTTCCCAAGATTTTATATCCTTATAAATCACACGAATTGCAGCGGTAAGTCCTTTATAAACAAGTATTATCATCCACATATTACTACGAAATTTCTCTCCTTGGATTGAGAACCATATGTGGTACATATTTTTATGAATAAGCTTCCCAAAGCTCATTCAGGGTTTTTCTTAATTTTCAGTACTGCTGAATTTCATCCTCTGAACTTTATGTATACAATCAAATGAGATGACGACTTGAAAATTTGAAAATTTTTGTACTTGTTTGAGTCTTATTATCTAAAAACTCATTTTCTTCCAAACTCATTTTTAACAACACATTTTTTCTATAAAATAATTTTGCTTAAAATATTTTCAACTTCTTTGTTGATGGCTAAAAATGACGTGGCAAATTTAGATAAACTTAATAGAAATTTAGTGGAGTAATGTATGAAAAATGAAGGCTGCTTTTCTTGATTTGTGAAGTTTTCAATGTAGTTTGGAGAGTACAAGTTGTCCGCCTTTGGAACGGACCATTTGTTCGTATCTAAATCAAGTAACTTGGCTACCCTCGTCACATCATCAACAATGCTTCTTTTGAGGCATGTCATCGCCTTCAGTCGAGGATTTTTAGTAGCTGTTGAGGTCGGTTTTCAGGGACATTATTTTGTCATGTTATACCTGAAACCTAGATCATGATTGCATGTTCTTGTAAGACATCATTACTGATCCTTGATTTTTTGATCATGAGGTGCTTATGTCACTACTTGCTATGTGTCGATTTGGGAGAGGTATGAGATTGGCGATGGCGTCATGTAGTCAAGATAGTAATAGTGATGTTTCGAATGATTTGACAATTGGTTGAGCTCAACTTTTTTTCCCCTTTGATCTCCTAGAACAATAAGAGTGTTTGGTACGACTTAAAATCCAATTAAAATTGAAAATATGGCCGTTATTGGGTCTCATCTGTCTAATAAAAGTCAACAATAACGACTATATTTTCAATTTTAATCCGATTTTAATCTCTACTAAGCACCCTCTAAGTGTTTCTTACGGGCTTCTGGCTTCATCTAGGGGGATTCAAGGATGGGCAAACTCAAAAAAAATTTATGAGTACGTTTTTCAAAAAAAACTCTATTACAAAATTTATTTATTTTTTTTAATAAAAAAAAAGAGCTCAATAGCCTTATAAAAAGAAATGGAAAAACAAAGTAATATGAAAAGCAATTAAATTTTATATTTATTCTAAATAATTTGACTAATAAATGAATTTCTAATTTTGAATCTACCTTAACTAGTTAAGAGTCGTTTGGAAGAGATTAAAATCGGATATTGAAAAATTAGTCATTATTATTAACTTTTATTAGACTAATGACCCAAAAACGATTATATTTTCAATTTTAATTGGATTTTAATCCTTACTTTTAAATATACTAGTTTTACACCCGTGCAATGCACGAGTTGTGGTATTTTTAAGGTAACATTAGCGTGCTGAATGTTCAGATTATATAAGAAATTGTATTATAAAATTTCATTACACACATCTGTATAAAAGAAAAAAGTTTCGTAAAAAATT
>CAIGRL010141343.1:0-10026 GCA_903798325.1 Fraxinus xanthoxyloides
TATAAAGAAAATATACATATTACACACAATAGTTGGGCCCATTAGTTTGGACAATAATTAAGTTACATGGGGCCTACCCCATGTGAGCGTATGTAATATTTCTGTATAAATTTTTTCTATAAAACCATCATTTTCCTATCTCCAAAGCCTCTTATGTCTGGTGCCCTCCACACCCAATTCCAAACTAGACGAAAAATTCATAAAAATGTATGACATGTTTGGTGTAGATCAAAATTAAATTTTTTAGTAAATTTTGATCAATATTTATGAAATATATTTTTAAAAGTCGTGAATTTCATATAATGTGTGGGTAAATTAATTGATGATTTTAACTTTGAATTAAAATCAGATTTTAATTTATACAAAACAAGAACGATATATGTATGTACGATTATACGTCCTGCATATAACACATCGAATTACGCCATATAAAAGACTTAAGTATAAAATTAAGACGGATAATGTTAGATACATATTATTATAGAAGATTTAAGATAAATTATTATGATTCTAGATAGAAGTGTCAGATGGATAAGCTAAATCGGTCATCGAAACCCGACTTAGGTTTGTATGGACTTGAACTGGTCTGTCATTCAAATATAAGGACCGGACCAACCCACAAACCATTCAATTAGTGGGCTCAATCGGTCCANAAAATTAAATTTTTTAGTAAATTTTGATCAATATTTATGAAATATATTTTTAAAAGTCGTGAATTTCATATAATGTGTGGGTAAATTAATTGATGATTTTAACTTTGAATTAAAATCAGATTTTAATTTATACAAAACAAGAACGATATATGTATGTACGATTATACGTCCTGCATATAACACATCGAATTACGCCATATAAAAGACTTAAGTATAAAATTAAGACGGATAATGTTAGATACATATTATTATAGAAGATTTAAGATAAATTATTATGATTCTAGATAGAAGTGTCAGATGGATAAGCTAAATCGGTCATCGAAACCCGACTTAGGTTTGTATGGACTTGAACTGGTCTGTCATTCAAATATAAGGACCGGACCAACCCACAAACCATTCAATTAGTGGGCTCAATCGGTCCAACATGTTTTTTTGTTTTTTTTTTAAACATAAAATTAATATGATTTAAAATTATGAAATAATTGAAAAAATAAATATTCTCATTAAATTGCTCGTGAGATATAAACACAATTTACAGGTAAAATTGTTGAAAATACGAAAAGATTATAAAGATTATTCTCCATGATATTTTTCAACTGTGTGGAATTATTTTCCTTGATAGTTAATTGTGTGATTATTACACATTTTTTCATGTCATAGTTAAAGTGGTATAAGAGGGGGTGTAATTTGATTTTTGATTAAACTTGTAAGCTTTCGTTCTCTGGCGAGTAGCCTTATACCACTCTTTCGGCCAAGTTTTCTTGTTTTGTTCATATATTCTTGCCTAGTTAAATTCTTTTTCTTTTACGTATTTTGTTCGACAATGTCTTTTTTGTTCTCGATTTAATCAAAATTTGGGTTTCATGTTAATTCGATTGATGTTGGACGTTGATTGCTTATATTGTCAAACTTCTCTATTTGTCTTAATCAATTTGGGTTCGCTCGAAATTCACTCAAGCCTCTAGACATCTTGTATTTTTTTTCCCAAACATAAGTTATGATCCGTTTATTACGACAGACTAATCCATAAACATACGAGTCAGGCTAGTTTTAACTGTTTTGTATAAAAGTTGGGTAGATTTTCACTAATCTAAACAAAAGAGGTGAAAAATAAATTAGAATAAAAGTTTAACTAGAACTCATTTTCTAGTAAAAAAACCCTATTGGCCATATGAAAACCCATTTTGGGCATTGGCCTCCATTGTTTACACTTGACACCTTTTACGTATTGAAAACCGAATTGACCACTAGGTGGAAGCGGTTATATGAGGATTTCATTCATGTTTTGGCAATTTACGTTGGACTCTAATGACACAGCTGCAACCTTTGACTTTACTTTTCTGAAAAATCGAACATTAATTTTACTGGTAACAGAACAATTACCGTGAATTGGAGTTCAAAGATAATTGATATAATTTAAAGGTGGGTGACTCAATTGAAATTTCCATTTGATTTCTTGAATTAATTTAAAGAACAGTGATGGCAAATAGATATTTTCATAAAAGCACAGCGATTAAAATTAAAACCAACCAATTATGACGGAGTGACATGTTCACGCAAGAATCCAACATTAATTTTATTAACGGGAGGCAACAAAGTGACTATGTTGAAAGTAATTGAAGTTTAATTATTTGAATGAGAAGAATTAAATGTATGTTTGCCTAATTGAAATTTCCATGAAAGTTCAGTGACCAAAATTGAAATTAAACTTGGAAAACCAATAAATTGTCTTTTTTTAAAGTAAAACCATAAAATCTTGAAGTACAACTTGAAAAATTTGAAAACAAATAAAAATAAATTGGTGTTTGATACGTAAAATTAGATATCATTCGTCCAATTTCTCAATAAAAGGGCAATTTTATACTGTGGAAACTTCGGGGTACTTTCCTCTTTTCCTCTTCCGTTTTAAAACGGTACACAAATTATTATTGAAATTAATACCAACGGTTTGTACGCATCATTCGTCATCTTGGAAAACATTTACTTGAATAACATAATCACTCGGAATTCTTAGTTAGTAAAATTGAACTTAATATAATATTATGGTTCTAACAATTCGTATTGCATGATGCCAATTGCTTATCGACTATTTCCACTACTTGTTAGTCCAATTTGGCCATTGTCTGAAATTAATTACCCTAAAAGTTGAGTAAACACTCGATACGTCTCTTCAATATCGCGAGATAGACCATTTCATCACCAAGCACGATGGCCAATAACTACCAAGCCTTATATTCATCAAACCTCAACCCCGAGCATGATGGTCATTCCCTTTACTTTCAACGTCAGTCATTCTATTAGGTTTATGCTGCTAAACGTCACAATTTCACTTGAATGTTAAAAATTGATGGCAATTTAGATGCTTTTAGATAAATATGCCATGTAGTCACGTTGTAGTCGTAAAAATTGAAAATAAATTATGTATAATATCAATAGTAATTCATCCATCGAAGTATACTCACAACTCTATCCATCCACTATTTCAAAATTTTGTAGCCACAACATAATTAGATGGTAGATTTACATAAGTGCATGTTCCGATTGACGTTTGAGATGATAAGTTTGGTAACAGGGAAACACGGTGACTAATATTGAAAATAAATTAAAGTTTAGTGATACGACAAATTAAAGTTGAGTGACGATTTCATTGAAATTTCATCGAGCAAAAATGAAACTAACACCACTTTTGAAATTTTAAAAAATAAAATAAAATAATAATGATGTCACCTAGGAGGAACTAGACAAAATTTGGTATGAAACAAGCATCTAATGTGTTAAATTCAAATAATATAATAGACCATTCTAAATTTGTAATGTGCAATTTTCTTCATCAAAATTAAGTTCTAATTGAATTGTATTAGGATTTAATTATTTTGTAATCAAAGTCAAATTAGGATTAGAAAAGTTCAAGTTATGGTAAAATTAGTATAGGGCTGATAGAGTTCAAAAATAAGTCAAAGAAATTTAAGAAGAAGGTCAAGATTTGGACTTGAAAAAGTTGAAATCGAGTTGGATGCAATTTCTCTAGCCCATCGCCCAATCGGCGCTCGAGCGGCGGAAGCAAAATCACTATCGCCCGCCTAGCGCTAGACGATGCTTGAGCAATAGATGTTTTGCTCACATGTCGCTGGTTTAGCCCTAGAGCGACGGGTCGACGTCCAGAATCCTGATTTCTTTAAAACACGTGATTTCCATCCCTATTTCAGTTGAAACACTTTTCCTATATATATCATATCCTATGAAAGTTCCAAACTGTGTTGACTCATATTTTCCATAGAGATCATTTCTTTAAAGATCCAAAACACAGTCATTGATTCAAAGATTCAACCACAAAATTATTTGAGCAATAAATTCATCCAAACTTTGATATGTTAATCTAGCCACATTGTTTCACATTAAACCATAAATCAAAACATACAAATCTATTGATCAAACACCAAACCATTTGATATGGTCATTATTATCATCCCGAGCTTTGAAGTCTCGAGGAGTGATATATGGTAAAATGGTTTAGAGGTCCTCGGGGTATTTCGAAGATTGGCAATAGAGCTCTTGGTGACGGTGTCTTCGGGATAAGTCCTCCAGCCTGTATGACCCCCAAAGATTGTTGTGTTCTCGGGCCTTTTCCTTAGCCAAACTCAAATGTTTCCTTAGATATGAACCGATTCTACTTTCTAGGAATTTTAAGTCTATCCAAATACCTCAAGTTAAGACTCATATGTCCAGAAGGAGTCTATATCGATGAGTATCACAATCAAACTATGACTGATCTACAGTTGCAGTACAATACTCATCTCAAGTAGAATTCCCAAGGATAAGGACACATAGCAAACCAAGTCCAATCAGGAATGTGTTACCTACCTCTATAAATATAAGGCTTCAATTAATTATTCAAGTACATTTTTACATATTTTTCAGCACTTAGCCTCACACGCAAATTCTCTTTCTGACTTGAGCATCGGAGGGCCAACGAGGAAACATCTTAATGCCTTCGTTTCAGGTACCACAAGATCTTGTTCGTACTCATTCTCAGTCGTCAAGTTCGACAATTCACATGTACAATTTTTTGGTAGCATCACCATGCAATCCACCAGAGATAAATCGATGCCAGGGATCGGTAGCTGTTGCAGAAGCACAAATTCAGGAGGATTAAGGTGAAGTACTAGGGTAAGTGTTTAGAATGGTTGGGTCGTCCCATTTACAACAGTTACATGTGAAGTTACCCCTACTAATATTTCTACTTGGTTTAAAAATGATTTAGATGGGTGTAATTGGAACAATAAAGGGCTTCGTGCTCTATTTATAGTTGCATTACTTGAAGATTTTAGGCATGTGTCGATGTATGAGACTACGAAAGAAGTTTGAGCTATTCTTGAGACTGCACATGATGGAACCAGTGCTATTAAAAACTCTAAATTACAGATGTTGATTACTAAATTTGAGGAAATTAAGATGAGATATAATGAGTCTTTGATGCTTTCTATGCTAAAATAAATGATATAGTCAACTCTAGTTTCAATTGAGGTGAGCAAATTTCAGAGGTTAAGATTGTAAGAAAAGTGATGAGATCTCTACTTGGGAAATTTAAATCTAAAGTGACTGCTATTGAAGAGAGAAATGACCTAGATGCAATTAAAATTGAATAACTCGTAGGGTCTCTCCAGACATATGAACTTAGCCTACCCCAGTCTAAGAAAGACAAATACATAGCCCTCAATATAGTTAGGAAAGTTGTAAGTGACACCTCTGATGGTGAAAAACTTAAGGATAAGAACATTGACTACCTTGCTAGGAAATTCCTTAATAAAAAGAACATATGAGAAATATAATGGTGAATCTAGTATACCTAGGAAAAATAAACATGAGAAGAGTAATACTCGAGATTCTTAAAAAAGGTCTGCGAGATGTCATGAGTGCTAGGGATTTGGTCATGTAAAATCAGAGTGTCCTAACCTGAAGAGAGACTTAGGCAAAGCTATGAATATTACTCACATTGATGACGAGTCTAACTCGAATAATCAAAGTGAGAAGTCCTCTCATGATGAGACTGGGAAATATATGGCATTCATGTTTGTAATTAAAAATGAGTCACTTGAGGATATAAAGAATTCTGATTCTTCACAGGAAGGGTCAGAAGATGAGTGTAACATATATGAGGCTTTTGATGAGCTGTTTTAGGGTTGCCTTAAATTGAAAGAGGTCACTAGTGTTGTTCTTAAGAAGTTGCGTAAGATTGAGCTAGAGAAAGACTTATATCTGACCTTAAGTAGTCTACTGAAAACCTTAGTAAGTTAAGATTAGTCAATGAGAATTTAGAGACTAATGTTAAAACTTTGACTAGCGACCTTGAGAAATCTAATGCTCAACTTCTTTCGTTCATGAGTGGATCTCAAAAACTTGACAATCTTTTAGGATTGAATAAGCATGTTGAAAATAAGGGAGGTTTAGAATATAAGCAAATTGATCATAACATTGCCAGTACTTCCAAGACCGCTTTTGTTTCTACCACCAACCAGCCTAAATATGGTGCAAATCTTGAACCAAAGAATAAGGGTATCTTAGGACAGAGGCCTACTAGACGTCGTAGGACCAAGCAACCCAAAAATCAATACCAGTAACCACGATGATTTGGACTTAGGTTTATCTCTACGTGTCACAATTGTGGTGAGTTTGGACACATAATACCTAGGTGTCACAAACTTTTGAAAAGAAATAAAAGTCAAAACTTTTGGACACATAATCAGGTTAGTCACTCGATCGAACTGATGATACAATTGTCTAGAATTAACTATGATTCTCAAAAAGTTAAGGTGAAGAAGAGTGATCTGAGATATTATGAATCTGATCATGGTGCCCTTCATGGTAAGAGCGTTTCTGTACCTCATTGAGTAGACAGTTTGATGCATGGATCTACATTATCTATGGTATCTACATATTCATGCATGCACTCTAAACTTTTTCTTTGTTTGCTTTGCATTTTATTTATTATTTTGAAAAATAAAATTTTAAAAAAGGAAAGTTTTTTTTAAAAATTTTTTTTGACATGTTATTTTACTATCAAGTACTAGTTAGGTTCATAATTGATAAATTAAATTTCCATTAATTTGTTTAGAATTTACTTGGAGTACTTGGTATAGGTTATTACATGTATTTTATGCACTACACACATTAGACTCTTGTGAGGGATTTTTGACCGATTGTTTGAGATTTGGGATGACCGTTATTTGTGTGGTGAATTGACTTTAAATATGGAATAACCTTTAAACTAGTTGACCTAAACTCTTATATATTCCTCTTAAAATAAATATTACTATTGAGCTTTAAAGAAAATTTTTGAATTACATAAAACGTTGTGAGACAATCTTATACTTTTCTTCGTAGCCTATATGATTTAAGTGATTAAGCCTACATGTGTCTTAATATCGATACCCTATAAGTCATTTGACTTTGATATTATCGGCCTAGAACTCGTTAAAGGGGTCATGTAGAAAGTTTATTGAAGAAGAGTTGCACATAAGATTTGAAAATTAAAAGAAATACACACACACACACACATACAATTAATTATGTGCTCTTTAATTTATAAAAGTTCTAGTAATACTGGGTTTGACTTCATACTTTGAATAATATATAGATTCACCAGCGATCCTTTGCATGTCATTTCTCATTGATTTAAGGTTTTGAGACTTGTTTACATGAGTTTAGACACTTTTCACACATGAATAACTTATACAATTTACTTCATTTAAGTTTAAAATAAGTTATATGGGACAAATTACCTTGTTTATGAACTATGCATGAATAAGTAATCAAATAACTATTCACGATGATAAAATTGAAAATCTATGAAAAAACAATTGGTCTCGAAATTGGAGAATTTTTATTCTCCCATCACACGTTTTTGCATAATTTTTACATCATTATATATGTGCATTTTTTTTACTCATTCCTCTTCGTGTTTAACATGATTATTACTTGCTTTTCATTTGTTATTCGTGACAAAAAAAAAATGGAGAGATGTGTATTTATTTCAATGAGTTGATTATATAAGTTAGGGGGATAATTTAAATTTTTTGATTGATAAATAACTCAGGGGGAGTCATTTGATATATTTGTTGGAATTTTATTATTGATATAGTGTTGTGTTTTGTCTATATTGATATAAAATTCTATGATTTATTTTTAATTTTATAATTAACTTGATATTCCATATTTTGGTGTTACACGTGTTTTATTTAACTTAGATATATGATTTTTTTTTTATAATTTCCTCTTACTTTTCATGGGTATTGTGGTTTCTATGTGTTTTGGGAAACATGTTGACAAAGTATTAAAGAAAATCTTAGGAAGTTTATTTTTGGATAGTTTTGGATTTTTTGACTTTGGAATAAATGATTTTATTATGGAATGCCAAAGTGAGAGATTGTTAAGCTAAATTATATAATTGACAATTTCTAAATTTTTAATTGACATTTTTCTTAGTGAAAATCAAGTTTTAATTGAATTGTATTAGGATTTAATTATTTTGTAAACAAATTCAAATTAGGATTAGAAAAGTCCAAGTTATGGTAAAATTAGTGTAGGGTTGATAAAGTCCAAAAAGAAGTCAAATAAATTCAAAAAGAAAATCAAGATTCGGACCTGAAGAAGTTGAAATCGAGTATGACGCAATTTCGCTGGCCTGTCGCCCAACGGCGCTCAAGCGACGTGTTTCGCTCGCCCTGTCGCTAGCCAAACGCTCGAGCGATGGACCGACCTCCAAAATCTTGGTTGCGTTTAAAACACGTGATTTTCATCCATATTTCAACCCACACACTTTCCCCTACATATATCATATGCTATGAACGTTCCGAAGTGTATTGAGTCATATTTTTCATAGTGATCATTCATTTGAAGATCTAAAATAACATTCATTGATTCAAAGATTAAACCACCATATTATTTGAAATATAAATTCATCCAAACTTTAATTTGTTGATAAGCCACATTGTTCCATATTAAACTACATATCAAAATACACAAGATCTATTGATCAAACACCAAACCATTTAATCCACCGGAGATAAATTGATACCAGAAATCGAGAGCTGTTGTAGAAGCACAAATTCAGGAAGACTAAGTAGATGATGGATGACTTGTAATTATCAAAACTAAAGAAATTAAACATAGTTCCTAAGTTAATATTATAGATGGAATGAATAAATAAATAAGTAAAAAAAATGAAAAGAACCGTTGGATTACCTTCCAACAAGTGCTTTTTTATATTCTATAGTTCAACTATATGGCGGCTAATCACGGACACCTAAAGAATGTTTTTGATGCATTGTCCATTTTTTTTCTTTTGGCTTTGATCAACTTTTCATTTGATATCCACACATTTTCCTTGCCATTTTCAATATAATATGACTTGTCTATTCTATTCGACTCAACTTCAACTATGTAGATTTGTATCTCCTCGTCATGCTTAATTACAAACTCAATTTTCAAACAATCAATAAAGTCGGAAAAATTAGAGTTGATTTCCTCTTATTGATCACTTCATCCTCGTTTACCTCCATTGTGATTAGATTTTCACTTGTTTTTGCCTTTTCTTCAATTGTTGAACTCTCATCGGGTGGAATGATTAGTCCGCAATCTAAATCAACGGGTAATGAGAAGTCGGTCCGGACGACCCCTTCAAGTGGATTGTATTCCCAATGTTGATATTCTTCCCAGTATATGCAATCTCCCAAAGACATATCGCTTTCATCCAACTTGACCAGGTTTTCAAAATACTTTACAATTACCTTTTCTTCTAATAGAGGATGACCATCTCCTACAAGTTTGATGTCCTCATCTCAATTGTAAGGCATAAAATCTCCAACGAGCATGTACCCTTCATCATTTTTATCAATTACTTGCTTCCGATACCTTAAATATTCTCTGAACATCATAAGTTTCGGCATATGTAAACTAGAGTACGAGAACAACATTACCTAGTACAATGCATCACCTAGCGATTATTACAACTCGGATATCCTCCAAGCATATCTTTATAATTTATGTAGAGATTATCAATTGCAAGAGTTTCATTATTTTACCAAGTTAGAATCATGCAATTATCTAAAAAGGTATAGAGAGAAAGCGCAAACACGAGATAAATTAATAGTACGGGATTAGCAAAAAATAAAAGCAATAAAATAATAAAAAAAAGTTCGAATTAGTGTTAAAATAAATAAAATTAAACTAAATTTAATTCCCGGCAGCAGCGTTAAAAACTTGTTGCACGAAAATATTTCGAATTAAATTCACCACAAGTGTACGGTTCGTTAATAAGTAGTAAAATAGATTTTGAGTCCAAGTATCGTTCTCACAAGGATTGATTAGTTCTAAT
>CAIGRL010141345.1:0-12041 GCA_903798325.1 Fraxinus xanthoxyloides
AATAGAACGAAACAATTTACCTCGTGTGGTTGCCCTCGTGTACCACTCTACCTTTTACCGCTCGTCCTCATTTCTCAATGGCTCGAGAAATAAACAATCTCAATCAAATAGTACTCAATCCCAAAACGATCACCACCACAAGTACAAGTCTCAAATAATCAACAGAAGTTCTTTTGGCACAGACTGAGGTAATGGACTCAAATACAAGAAAAGGGAAACAAAGTGACTCGAAATTTATATTATTTTGTTTTACGTTGCCTCTAGACCTTCACGAAGTACAGAGTTTTTTTTTCACGTAAACAATAGACGTAAACAGTAACTTCTCTTTTTTTCTTTTTTTTCAAGAACAACTAACTACTGAATCTAGAGGCAATTATCAACGAAAATAAAGACTCCAAACAAGAACAATAATTCTGAATTTTTTTGACTCACAATAAAAAATAATGACAGAAAGTAAATGATAGATGACCTGAAATCTAGAGCCAAGCTCTGATACCAAATGATGTGAACTTAGCCGAGAATTGATCTTGGAAACCAACGAACAAGATGGAACCAACCCAAGAAAGTTAGAAATTACGTTGTGCAAAGATCAACTCGACCCGTTGTTCGACCCGTATCAAGAACCAAAAGTACGCGTAAGAAATCTGACCCATTGATTACCCGGAACAAGAACAGTTAAGTGGGAACGCCACAAAAGGATTGCGATCTCCTTTTGATAAGTTCAATGAGATCTTTAAACCACCATCATTCTCAAATAATAATCAAAAGTTTTCTTTACAATGAAATAATGCAAAGTATTTATATGAAATTGGGCCCAAAATATACTAAAAGATGCTAAAAGAAGGTAATTGAATGAAAACTAGAAAACTTAATAAAATTAAAAATTCTCGCCAGAAAATTGGCCCTTGCGGCAGCGTGGGTAAAACCAATTTGCCCGTGCAACTTTTGATTGCTAGCCATGCGGAACCATGCAGCCGCATGGTTCTTCAACTTTTCCTCCATTTTGGCTACTTGTTTCGACCGCTTTCCAATCTTTTTCGGCCATCGGTTCCTTCACAAGACTTGTCCAATGGCTTGTCAACTCCAACATTTTGGACTCAATAGCTCGATTACATGATTGCGTGGCTTATTTGGCTTGATTCGAACCCCGACTCTTTCCCTAGCTCGACTTTGACTCCTCTTCATGCACTTCGATTCTTTGCTCATTTGAAGCCTTGTCTGGATCACATCAATAGGGGAGGACCATCTCCCACAAGTTTTATGTCCTCATCCCAGTCGTCAGGTACAAAGTCTCCCATGAGGATATACTCTCCATCAGATTTGTCTAAACCTCAAAAGTTTCGACATGTGTAAACTATTGTATGAGAATAAGCAATTCCCAGTACAATGCACAGTGTAACAATTTTTTCAACTTGGATATACTTCATATATACCTTGATTGTCCATATAGAGGATTGTCATTGCAACAATTTTGTCACTTTACAAATATCATAATAATGCAACTATAGCTAAAAGGTACAAGAAGATGATACTAACACAAGATAGATTCACAATACAAGGATTAGCCAAAGTACACAAAAATAAAAGCAATTAAAAATAAGTAAAAAGAAAATGTTAAAATTAAAATTAATTAAATTGGTAGTTAAAGTAAAAACATTTCTTGACGATGTCAAGAACTTGTTCGTTATGAAAGTGCAAACTGCAAGTGCACGAGTCGCGTTTAAGTAACAAATTGAAACTTTTGAGTCCGAGTTGTTGATCTTTCGAGGAATGTTTACTTTAGATTACACAATATTAATCAATTTAATTTTGATAATAAAAACACACGGACAATAAAGATTTGATTTTGAAAAATGAGTAAAATTAACTCGAAATCAACAAAATTAAGAAAACATAAATACTTGGAAATTTTGAAGAAAAATATAGTTGGGATTCATGACATCGCTTAATTTTTTTCTAATTAAATTTTCCTCAAACCAATTACAAATTACTCATTTAATGATGTTATACTCAATTTTTCAATTTTAGTTAATTACATATATCGATCAAAATTAACCGTAATTGATTGGTTTAACCTATTATATCTTTATATTGATTCCAACCAAACATTAAATATTTGTGAAAATAGCTCAATGGGTCACCTAAGATTATGAGTATATCTCTATCCTATACAAGAATATAGAGTTCCTACTATTTTGTTTAAAATGTACAATATTCTCTTGAACGATGTACAAATGCAATAATAGAAAAAGTAAAAACACATGAAAATAAGTAATTTAACATTAAAGAGCAACTATTGAAATTAATTAAAGCTGTGTTAAGTTTAAACTATAAATTCCAACAATAAAACTTAACCGATGTTAAATATATAATAAAAATGAGAATATTTTATACAATACATTACAAATAGAAGATAATAATAAATAAAATATAGACGAGAAGATAAAATCCTTTTTGGATTTGGATTCTTGATGACTTATTCTTGATTTTCTCCAATTACTTCTCTAAATATATTCTCCTTGTACTCTTAGTTTTTTCCCACGTACATTGCAAGTAAAATCATAAGAAAAAACCAAAAGAAAGAAAGAAGGCAGGAAGAAAAGGCTAAATAATGACGTTTTCTGCCTTAAAGCCCTAACAAATTTCAATAAATTACAATCAAGTCCTTGAAGTTTTGAATAGTGACAAAAAGGTCCCCATTTTTTTTATAATGACGCCTAGGCACTAGGGCTGGACATGGGTCTGTTCGACTCAAAATTTTCGAGTATTTAATAAATGGAACACTACATAAATTTTCCAGTTCGGTTTCGTTTGGTTCCAACTATAATTAATTTTTTTAACATTTACAGCAACACTACATAAATATAATTAATGACACGTTCATTCGTAACTTTTACAAATTAACAAAGGCTAATTTAAAAATATATAAATAATAAGTTGTCCAATACGATTAATTTAATGTATAGAAATACCAAAAAGTATATACTAATATTAAAACATCGAACNAATGGCACCATCGGGTCCAAATATAATTATGGAACCGTTCGGGTTCGATTCGGTTCTGGTCCGTTCAGTTTCGTAACATAATTAAATTTTTTAACAATTGCAGCAACACTACATAAATATAATTAATGACACGTTCATTCGTAACTTTTACAAATTAACAAAGGCTAATTTAAAAATATATAAATAATAAGTTGTCCAATACGATTAATTTAATGTATAGAAATACCAAAAAGTATATACTAATATTAAAACATCGAACTTGACTTGTTTGTTTAATTAATTTATTAATTTATTTAGAAAAATTAAAATAATTTAATTAATTCAATATAAAAATTTTAAAAAATTATTTAGATTCGGTTCTTATTCGATTTCTCGATTCTTGGGTTAGAACCGAGGACCGACACAAACTCATCGGTTCTCGATTCGGATACCCGTTCAGGTATTTAACTTATGAAGAACCGTTCAATTCAATCCGATCCGGTTCGAGAGTTTTATCCAGTCCTACTAGGCACCGTAAGTGGCACATAGGCACCACTTCTCTACCCTTTCATTCCATTTTTTTTAAATTTATTTATTTGTGTTTTTTTTTTTGCTTACAAGTCCTCTAGTAATTTGAACACTAGGTCCCTCAACTATAATTTTGAAATTACACGTTCATTCGTAACTTTTACAAATTAACGAAGGTCAATTTAAAAATATATAAATAATAAGTTGTCCAATAAGATTAATTTAATGTATACAAATACCAAAAAGTAGATACTAATATTAAAATATCGAACTTGGCTTGTTTGTTTAATTAATTTATTAATTTATTTAGAAAAATTAAAATAATTTAATTAATTCAATATAAAAAAAATTTAAAAATTATTTAGATTCGGTTCTTATTCGGTTTCTCGATTCTTGGGTTCTCAATTCGAATACCCGTTCAGGTATTTAACTTATGAAAAATCGCTCGATTCAATCCGATCCGGTTCGAGAGTTTTGTCCAGTCCTACTAGGCACTGTAAGTGGCACATAGGCGCCACTTCTCTACCCTTTCATTCCATTTTTTTTAAATTTATTTATTTGTGTTTTTTTTTGCTTACAAGTCCTCTAGTAATTTGAACACTAGGTCCCTCAACTATAATTTTGTACAATTTGGTCCTCGGGTTTTGAATTTCATATCAATCATGCCTCTAAAAATTGCAACACTTGGCCCTTCAACTTCTACATTTATGCATTTTAGTCCCCCCAGCTATTAAGTGTACGAAAATGAATTTATCACATATCGTTATCATCGATGTTGAGAATACTTATTGCATCTATTTGGCTTTCTCGCTTTTGTTAGAATCATGGATATACTACTTAATAGTATTGGAAAAACACCAAACACAAGAGAGGTAAGGGTGAGTAGCCAAAATTAACGAAATAAAAAAAAAAATAAGTAAAATTTGAATGCAATACGAATTAATAAGCATTTGTTTGGCCTCCATTAAATTATAATTCATTTTTCTCTCTTTCTTTATTGACCAGACATTCTTCAATAAAATAAAATTACACGTAAACCCAAAACTTTTCCTTCAATTTTATCCACATTTTTCCAAAAATTACTACTCCAAAATAAAATTATCATTATAATGAGAGAATAATGGGACCCAAGGGGTTGTAAATTCAGTTTAAAAACTTTATTCCAAGATAACAACACCAAAAACATATTCGAACAAAACTGTGCAAGCATACGAAATTGTTGACAACTAATAGATTAAATGAGTTAAGAGTATCATCCTACGAGGAATAAGTTTCAAATTGAAATTTATGAACTCGTTATCAATTCAAATGTAAATAACAAAAGGGATGATTTGATTATAACTAAATTATCTACGAATTATTTACAATAGTTTCTAATTAAATATCGGATATATGTGTTGGAATTCCAATTCATCTATATTTTATTTCCACTTCTCGACTTATATAATTTAACATAATTTGTGTGTACATGACAATTGATAATCTAATTTTATTTAATTCTCTTTTCCAAAATAAGTTAATTTTATTCTAAAAATGACCAGATCCTATTCCTATTCCGAATTTATATGCATATCGCGCATTCAATCACACGATTATCAACAAGACTTCACACGCCATACATACTATTTTTAGCAGCTATTGCTCATATGTTGAAATTGTAGTGTTCTAAACCTATTGTGAGTCTCACGGCACTATAACAATCATCTAATTATTTAATTGATAATTAAGCAATCAAATAATGCAATAAGCATACAAGATCAATTAAGAAAATAAATTTACTAAAGTACTTGGTCCTTGAATTAAAAATAAATAGTAATAAGGTTTATCTTCATTACCTAGCTAAACATGTTTCTAATGATTAAACAACAAGAAGAATGGAATAACATCACCCAAGATTTATCAATACAAAAAAGAAATGCCACGGTTCAATTTTTGTTCTTGATTATTTACCCCAAGATTTGATTCTTCATTTTTTACGCTTCTTGATTCAATCATTTATTAGATTTGTTTTCCTCTGCAACTTACATTGAATTTTCCCCATGTGCTCGAATAATTTAGTCATTAGTATTTTAATTATAACTCTCTCTCTTGATATCCGATCGAAATGACTCAAAATGTATTGGAACAATATCTCCAAGGGCTATAATTCTTATAGAAATAAAATTGTCCCACTATTTCAAAAACGAGTCTTAAACTCTAGTTGAAAATCAGGAATATGTTTTGTGCAGTTCGAAATTGATTTGTAACGATCCTTTGATTATATTTCCTTCCTTTTTGACTTCTTATTGCATCCAATTGACTAAAAAATCTCCCGTTATTGATTTTTGGTCCAAATCAACAACTAGATAATTACAATTTGATCTCCAGACTTTGAATTTCATCCATTTTCACCAATATTTCGTTCTTTCTTCTAAATTCATTTCAAACCATTAAGTTATTTCTAACAAATGATATATACAAGAGGTTAGAGTATACTTTATCAAAAGTATTATAAAATATTCCAGTTTAATGATCTAAATAAGTGTATAAAATACTCTTATTAGTACACTAGTAATTGTTGTTGCCCTTCCTCTTTTACCAATATTAAACTAACTGTCACTTTGAAAACTGCTAAATATAAAAACAGCTTTGTCCTATTTAGGATTTAGCTAATAGAGGTGATTTTCCTAAATGATCCTCAAGAGCCAAAAAGGCTTGTTCGCGTTCACTACTCCATTTGAATTTCTTTCTTCCTTTCAACACTTGGAAAAAAGGAGAACATTTGTGTTATTTGTACTACAAATCTACATAGGGCGACGACCCTTCCCCTTAGGTTTTGTACCTCATTTGATTTACATGGGAATTTATTTTTATGAGGGCCTGAATTTTGTCGAGGTTCGCATCTTTGCCTCATCGATGGACCATGTAATCTTAAAACTTTCCAGATTTCACTCCAAAGGAGTATTAAAGCGGATTAAGTTTCATCCTATATTTTTGCAATACGTTGAAAGCCTCTTTCAGATGTTTTAAATAGTCCCTAGCCTAAAGGCTTTTCACGATATGTCATCCATGTATACTTTAATCAGTTTTCCTATCCGATCTGCGAATATTATTTTCACTACCCTTTGGTATGTCTTTAGGACAAATTTTATTCAAGTCCATGAAATTATGGCACACTCACTATTTTCCATTGATCTTTGGTACTAGAACGGGATTATATGCCCACATTGGGTATTGAGCTTTGCGGATAAAGCCAATTTCTAATAGTTTATCCACCTCACATTTCAATGCATGGCATTTTTCAAAACTCATTGGGAGACACCTTTGCATCTTAGGCTTAATTTTTTTATCGATTTTTATGGCACAAAAGGCGACTTTGTGATCCATCCCCATCATGACAGCATGTTTTCAGGCGAACATAACCAGATTCTTAGCCAGGATGTTTTTCATGTCTTTTTACAGGTTTACACAATTCATTGCCAATTTTTGGAGCTTCACTTGCATTTTCAGAGTTAACGGAAAAACTTTCTAGCTCTTCGACTGCAGCAGCCTCTGACATACAATCAGTTATGTGGGGAATGTAGAGTCATCAATCTCCAGTTTTTCCTTGGTATTACTTGTATCAACAATGGCAACGATATTCTTAAGAGCTTTCATTTATCATTTTTTATTACTTTATGGTTTCTGCATAGGATTCCTTGATTATACTTTAAGAACATTTCGTCTTTATTCGTAGAATACCTCACATGCGATTGATGGAGGAAGATAATTATATTTGCATGCTTCGTGGCAGGTTGTCCAAGGATTTCGTCGTATGCACATTTATCCTTGATGATGTTGAAATTAATATACCCTTGTTATGCCTGGAGTGCCTCTCTTATCTTCAATAATAGAGTGGCATATCCTCATGTCAGTGTATTAATTAGATTAAAGAGCAAGTATTTATAGTGCAAATATAAAGAAGATTACGGAGATTCAAAACATCTTAAACTCCAAACGTAATCTAAACATGAGGACTATGATTACACAGTTTGAATACAAATCAAATTACAACAGTTAAAATCTAATGAGTTAATTATATCCAATGAGGTTTATCTTCTTATTGTGAAACTCATCCTTCTAACAACCCAATAGTGTGGATTCATCGAAGTCAACAATTTATCCTTAACACAATTCAAGCTCCAAATCATCATATTGTGCTCGAATATCAATTAACTGCTCCACTGAATAACTGAAATTGCATTCCATTCGTGCACGTTTAATTCAATAACTATGTATCCAATTTACGTCTCAGCAATTGGAACAAAAATTTGACTTTGATTAACACCCCTTTTGTTTTGCCAATGAAATTGATAAAAAGCTGTTCCATAATTTAATTTTTGTTTTGTCCCGTACAAATTTAAGAGTTTTTCTTACTAATAGTAACCCTTATAAAAAATATCTATGCACAAAAATCGTAATTAACTCAAGAGGTATGTTCGTGCGAAACTCACAAGCGTACGGAATCGTTGACGAGTAATAGATTTAGTGAGCTGAGAGTATCGTCTTATAGGGAATAAATTCAAATAAAGTTTACTAGTTTTGTATGGAACTCGAATTATGTAACACAAAAAAGTTTTTGACTTGATTTATCTAAATTAATCTAAGCGGTAAAAGTTTGGTTTTTATCAAGCTATGAATGATTGTATTGAATTTGGAATCCGCCAATTTCTATCTATTTTATTTCTTGCTTTGTAAAATAGTTCTTTTTATACATTTTTGACAATCAATAAGGCTAATGTGTTTAACATTCTATTCCAAAATAAATTACATCATCTTAACCATGACCCAAATCAATTTCCAACCCAAATTTGAATGATGAGAATGCATCAAAGTTTAGATTATCTATATGATTGCATACATGATAAATGTTATTCCCAACATCTATTACACATATGTTATTTTTGCCACGTTTCAAACTTATTGCGAGTTTCTCAACACAACAACAAACAACTACGTATTTAATTGGTGGGTAATCAATTAAATAATGTAATGGGTATGAAAAATTAATCAAGAAACACAATAAGTACTAAACTACTAGTCTTGAATTATAAGTAAAAAACAAATATGGTTCACCTTCATCCAATACAAAAACGAATCAAGTTTGGCATGTTTTTAAATAAATTATAAGAAGAACAATAAAAAATATCACCCGAATCATGAAATAATTCAAAACATGTTGATTTTCAAGTACAAGGTTGAATTCTTCAAAATACTAATGTAATTGACCTTCATTTTCTTACTAGTGCTTGATCTTCTCTCTCAAAATATAACAATTTGCCCATGTGTTCTTGATGAATTTGATGATGTTATCGTGCATGAAAATGTAAGAGAGTGTTTTCCAATATGTAACCCTTGTTTTGTATTTGTAAGGGTCATAAAATAGGTCAAGATTGCATCCAATTGGGTTCCAAAAGAGTTTGGATCGCGAAATAACACTACTAATTTCATCTGCAGAAAAAGCCCATGCGCACACACTCATAACTACTACGCATGCGCCATTAAGTCAAATGACTCTAGGGATCATGAAAGTTGGTATATCATGCGCGCCAAAATGGCCCCCCGTGCGCATAGGTTTGCATCATTTCATCTCTCTTTGATAGCTACTCAAATATATTGTTTCCAAATCGAACGTTTCCTATCCGAAAAATGGATCTTAAGTTGAGGCTAAAAATTTGGAGTATAATTTATTCGACTGTAAAACTGATTTGTGAAAATATTTTAACAATATTTCACTCATTTGACCTCCAATTGCATTTAATTGATCATGCGTGATCTTCACTCATCATTTTATTGTCCGAATCAACTATCAAATGTTACAATTTTGGTCCCCAAACTTTGAATTTCTTTTGTTTTTGCATGTTTTCATTCATTTCTTTCAATTCCACCAATTTGCACTGAGTTCAACATAAAAAAATATAATTAACATATAATTAAGTTATAACACATCCAAATCACTTATAAATACTATAATTTAATAGCATGAATAAGTGTACAAAATACATTTATCAAACACTCCAAACTTGAAGATTTGTTTGTCTTCAAACAAAACTACAACCTAACTTAAACAAAAATTTTAAACACACATGGTCATATAATTTCCGCTTGGTCCTAGTATTGGAATATATGCTTAAAACTATAAACTGCTATAAAATCACAATATTAAAATTAATTTCTACTTATTCAATGCAAAAATAAATCTGTATGTGTGAAAATTCATGTCAAGCATCATAAACCCATAAAGTGATTAAAATCTGGTTCTCAATAGTCAATATTTATTATATCTTCTCTCGAAAGGTTCACACTTCCAAGCTCTTTTTTTTACTATCTCTCAAGGTTTGATCTAATGTTGAATTTGTGTACTAATCCTCATCCTTTCTAGTTCGGTTAGATCGCCCTCTCTAGATCAATTAGATCTTACTAATTGCAAATCAACACATCAACAAATGGGTATTCTCTTTAGTTTTTACTGCTTCGACCTCCAAGAATCAACAAAGTTAATAATCCATTGTCAAATGCTTAAATTCTCCCAAAATAAATGTTTGAGACTTAATCAATGCATGTAATAATATTTTACCTTTTTATTTTCCATTTTTTTCATCTTACGTGCGACTTTTCTCTGTTAAGCTTTCTAAATTATCATATAGCAAGCTTCTTGCCGTTAACTCCCAAGTCAAGTGACTATAGGGTACTTGATTTTGGATACTATTGTAAGCTTAATCACTCAAGTCATAAATGTTACGAATAGAATTCACGATGAGACAATATTTTTTATTTATTTATTTATTTCATGCAATGATTAATTCAATGCCCCTTATTAAATACTAATTCTCAAAAATCACCATTTAACTTAATATTTTCACAAAATTTTCATCTTATTGGCCTTAGAAAATTCACACAAAATTTAGCACACATGGATTCTACATTCATCTCAATGTCTCCCTACAACAACTCTATCACCTCCAAACTATTTCAGAATTGATTTAATGATGTATAATTTAGTGGTTATATGAATTTAGCATCTATGGTCCACTAATTAAATTTTTTCCAACATATTCAAATTTTGAATCAAACTATTATTCATGATGCAAAACATAAATCTTATGTCCATAAATATCAAGTTTCATATGAATAAACATAAATCAACCCTAACGTGTAACTTTACCACAATTTATAATCTAATACAAAAATGGATCTAGCCTAGCATGTTTTTAAATAAATTACAAGAAGAATAATAGAAAAATATCACCGATATCATGAAATAATTCAAAAAATGTTGATACCCATGTCCAATGCTGAATTCTTCTAAATGTTGATACAATCTACCTTTAATTCCTTGCCAGAGTGCTTGATCTTCTCTCTCAAGATATAACAATGGGCCCCTTGTTCTGGATGAATTTGATGATATTGTTATGTATGAAAATGTAAGAGAGGGATTTCCACTATGTAACCCTTGTTTTGTATTTATAAACCCATAAAAGAGCTCAAAATCTGCCCAATTTGGGTTTCAAAAGAGTTTGAATTAAAAAAGGAAAATGTTGATTCATCTGCGAAAGAAGTCGACGCTTGTGTGCACATGCATAATTACCATGCGCGTGCCATTTAGACAAATGGGCCTTGGGCCGTGAAAGTTCGCATATCGCACGCAATTTTGCGCTGTTTTGTCTCTACAAAACCTTCGGTATTTTGGTCAAATTTTCTTACTCCATATTTAATTAAAATTACTCAAAGTGCGTTTGAAAACTAATTCAAAGGAATATAACTCTTCTAGAAACACAATGTTTTCCAATTCAAACATTTGCTATACAAGAAATAGGTTTCAATATGAGGCTAAAAATTCAGACTATAATTTTTTCGATTGGAAATTGATTTTTTAAAATGTTCAACTGTATTTCACTATTTTGACCTCCAATTGATCGTATGTGATCTCAATCATCATTTTTATGGTATGAATCAATTGTTGAATGTTTATACTTTAGTCTTCAAATTTTGGATTTTTTTTCGTTTTGTCCCTTTTTCATTCATTTCTTCCAATTCCATCAATATGCATTGAGTTCAACCTAACAAACATAATTAACATTTAATTAAGTTATAACCCATCCAAATGACTAATAAATACTCTAATTTAATGGGCTAGATAAGCGTACTAAATTCACTTATCAAGGTCTAATATGGAGAACCAAATAAAGGTCTTGAGATGTAATGAGGACAAAGTAAAGAATGTTTAAAGATGTATAGATTTTACTTTTAGTAGAATGAAGAAAAGTATTGATACCTTTCCCAATAGATTATACTTTATACTTTATGTTAATAGTATGATACAAGTATTTGAAACCCAGTCTATAAATAGAGTGCATGGATGAGAGGAACCATACACCTCTCCCAACTAACTATAATATCTCATCCCGCTCATTCCAATGGCATCCCAAACTGAGGTCAAACGCTCTAGCTTCCCCGAGGATTTTATTTTCGGTGGTGCAACATCTGCATATCAGGTTTGTAACTAATTT
>CAIGRL010141350.1:0-10198 GCA_903798325.1 Fraxinus xanthoxyloides
TTTTCTAGTTGACAAACTCTCGATGCTTGTAACTGTTGCATCATGAGTTTGAGGGGAGATGTTAAGAAATATAAGTTATTTTGTTTATTATTTATTAAGGGTAGAATAATCTTTTTAGATTTCTTTATTTTAGCTTATATATAGTTTATTTATATTTAGGTTTTGTATTCAAATTTTCATTATGCAGAATCAATTAAACTCTAACCTCCTCTTTTTCTTTATTTTCTTTTAATTGTTTAACATTCTTCATCCCAAGAGACCATAAGCTCGCCTATTTAGCTAATATATATAGATGGTGGTGATCGAGTCTGGTTTGGTTGTATTCTTTATCAATCTCGTCTGCAGTTCGCAGTAATATGATAATCTGCTTGCTTGATATTCTCACAAAAAATAAAGAATGGTCAGGTTTGATGGAAAGATAAGAATCATTCATAAAATATCTTCTGATTACTGTCAGGTGAATAGGTGGTATTCATTCTTATCTTATCAGTTTCTAGTTGTTTGTTGTTTTGACAGTATGCCCTTTGCTAATTTATTTGATTAATACCCCCACTGACTTTTACCTTAAGCATTGATATTTTTTTTTTTTTTTTAAAAGAATGTGTAATGAATCTTTAAATATTTTTGCTGGTGCATTTCTTCCTACTTCCAAGCTAAGCTCGTTTGAGTCTGGTTTAATATTATATGTAGTCGGAATCAAAATTTTGGGTTGATTATCAAAATTTTGGGTTGATCTCCTGAAGTTTTTGTATTTTCTGCTTTAGTTCTTTCAAGCATTAATAAATACTCCGCCTACATGGTATCTTGTTTAAAAAAAAAAATAAAAAAATGAAGAGAGATGGTGCCTATTGGGATGCTCATCTTCTATGAATCATATATTGAATTAGAAGATTTTCAAGAGATTCTTTAAAAGTGAAATGCTACCTAGCTATTTTAAAGAGTCAATCTTTAAAATTATGCTCCAAGAGACTTTTCAAATTAACATTTTAAAATAGAGGGTGAGTTTGACTCTCCAAATTAAAGGCCCTGTTTGGTACGGATTAAAATCAGATTTTAATCTAAGTCAAAGTTAAACAGTCAATATTAACAACATCTTTTATGTGTCCCACTGCTTTTCAATCACACATTTCAAAAATTTCGATCACAATCTACTAAAAATCTAATTTTAATTCCTTCCAAACACTCTCTAAGTGTTTAAGATGAAAAGGCTGTTGGAGTCTTTGAAATTTTTACTCTCTAAATTTATAGATACTCTCTTACATGTAAAATATGCTCTTTAATAATAGTATCTTAGAGACGCTTTTAGAGGTTTTTAGGGTAGCAAATATAAGTAATTAGGGAACCTCTTCTAGGAATAAGAGGGATTAAGGGTTGAATCGTGAAGGTGCCATTAGGGAGAGCTTGAATTTAATTTATAGCAGCCAAGGCAATATTCATTGCTTTCTACCTCAATTTGTGAATTGATAGTTTGCTTTATTGAGTTTGAAGGGGACCATAATAAAAGCTCTGGCAATGATTTGGCCGATCTTGAATTCACAACCGTTATGCATGATATATATTTTTACATCCTCGACGTAATATTGAAGTTTGTGGATGTTCAAGATCTTTTATAGTTTGTGCTTTTGGTCGGATTCATTTTTCTATAAAATCTTGATATCGAGTTAAATAACTACCTTATCTAAAAGATTAAGATATAAGAGATTATAAAAATTTATTGAATTATTATTACAATATCTTCGAGGTGAGGATACTTGATTTTGAAGTTAAAGTATCCTAAGTTTCTTGCAAAGGGTTCTATCAGATAGGAAGTTTTACACTATGAAATGGATCATTAAGCCTTTTGTACGTTTTTAAAATAGAAGCTAATCTTTTTGGTTGAATTTCTGCACCAGATCCAAGTTATATAAAGTTTGTGTACCTAATCCCGGTATGCATACTTGAAAAAGCAGGCTGAATTGATTTCTTTTTGACAAAAAAATGTATGCTCGCGTGGTAGACCAAGAATTTCAGGGATGCAGATTCTAAGTTGAATTTGATGTTGAGATTAGTAAGTACTGTAGTTGAATTTGAATGATGTTGAGATTTAGTAGTAGTACAATCGAACTTCAGAGGAATATTTCTTAGCTCATATGTTAAAGTGTTTTATGAACAAAACATGCTTGTTACGAGTTATAACACAATTTTAAGAATTTCTTTTACCTTTCCTAGTATATTACGTTTAATTTAGGATACCAAACATTACATAAAGTTACTATTTAATAGAGACGGTAGCAGGGGCGGAGTCAGGAATTTTTGTCAGGGTGGGCACAATTTATCGATGGAAGTCTTCTATGATCTTCTGTGGGTATAATTTTAAGAACATTGGAACTTTCAGCTTAGCATTACATGAACTTGCATGTAATGCCTACAAGAAATCCGCAATACACTTCGAATCTCTGAGAAGTAATTGACTTCAATTTACAGTCTCATCCATAAAATCAAGAACTTCTCAGACTCCTAAATTTGATAAAATAAAATAAAAACATATTCCTTTTATAAGCTTCACGGATGAGAATGTGTAAGGCATGCTATCTCACATGAACAAAGATAATAAAAGTTGGCATTCAACAGTGACTTTGAAATTTCAATTTTCTTACAATATTCTATCTGCTATTCATTATGTGATTGTTTCTTTAAAGAGCTCATTGGGAACTAGTCTTCGACAAGATAAAACTATTTCGTGACGAAATTGTACAATCAAACTTCAATTGACATAAAACATCAATACATACAACATAACAAGAAGGGGAATAAGAAACTTATAACATACTTGATAACCAACTTGCGCTTGTGTTCAGTCGAAGCATTTGAATTGAGAAATGCTTCAATAACCCTGGCACCACTAGGGTCTTTTGATGCTTCAAGCACATGGTTGTCCTCCAGTGATGTGATACTGTAGATGTATTTCAAATCCTATACAACAGAGAAGAATAGTATGAGTGTAATCAACCAAACTACGTGGAGAAAAATATATAATATGAGTAGACAATATGGAGCTTGGTCTAATGGCAAGTTAAACCAAGGTGATAACGTTTATGACACACACTCCTTGAATCAGCAAGTGGTGAAAACCAAAAAAAACTCTGCCAGTAAGAATTCAGTGTCATAGCTACAAGTCAGTGTATGACTAGTTCTTCAATTTAGTTATTTAGCAAACATGATATTAGCTTTCTTTAATTCTCTCTTAGGCAGTTGAATAAGTTTCATTGCAAGGCTAAACAAACATGTTTTAATAGTTAAAAGCATATTTTAAACATTTTCAATTCCAATTCAACAATACCTAAATTTCAACAATTTCAATTCAACAATACCCGAAGAATTTCAATTCAGGTTCAACAATCCGACTACAGAGTACACAACAATTTCAATTGAAGTTCAACAATACATCAATACCCAAATTTCTCAAGCAAGTTCTAAAGAAATTCTCAAGCAAATCCTAAAGCTCAAACATCAAGCATCAAATACGGATTTTTTAACAAGCTCAAAAAAAAAACTTCTCAAGCAGACCGCACTCCATGGTATAAACAAAAAAAAAAAAAAGAAAAAAACTTAACAAACAGATTATACCTTGACTTTTCTGCGCAATGAGGAGTCGGACAACACTCAACAGAGCCTGGAGTGGAGAGAGAGAGAGAGAGAGAGAGAGAGAGACGGATGACGGTCGATGGGAGTCATGGGACGAGGAGAACAGTCTAACATAGGCAGGGACGAGTGGGCGACAAGCGAGAGACGGAAATGTCGTGAAGGCAAAACTGATTCAACTGAAAACCTGATTGAATGTGTTTCTAGTGTTTTTTGGTTCGGGCTGGGTAGGGCAAATCGAGTTGGGCCGTTAATTAGCATTCTAGTAAAAAAAGAAAAAAAAAATAGGAGCCCAGAAGTTTAGGGTAGGCCTATGCCCACCTTGGGCCTTATTGGGCTCCGCCCCTGGACGGTATCATGTGTCGAATAAAATAAATCATAGGTTAGAGTTCATTCTTCTGATCTTATCTGTGTTTGATTTACTTTTCTAGCTGTGATAGTTGACATCTTTCTGTCCTAAGATATGCAATGTCAAGATAAAAGGCCATAGACACAAATAATTGATTTTGAGTTTAATTTTGGCATGACGAGATTGGATTAGAAACTAAGACCTGGAACTAATATTTGCTTGTTTAATTGGCTTTAATGAGAATACAATATTTGGGTTGAATTATCATTTCATATCATGTTAAGTTGCTCATATGGACTTTCTAAGAAGCAATTAATGATATGTACATGAATGGTTGATGATAAGATTTAATGAACACGTCGTTTCTTTTAAATAACGTAACCGTTAGACTAGATGATTAAAATGATTTGTGATTAACTAACAAGATTTGTGCTCGAATGTCATGGCGACCCATTAAAAAAATTGTGCACGACAAATTTGATGTTAAAAATGAATATATTCAACTTGTGAGGGGGCGTTGAAGGCAGGATATAAATTAGTAAACGTAATTTCTCACTAATAACTTGAACTTTTAGATGAAATGGATAATATGGATTATAACTTATACGTGCGGCTTACGGTCTTGTGATATGTAATTTTATTATTTTAATTCCATGATAGATTTATATTCTAGTCTTGGGTTTCATCTTAAAATGTCTAATTTGTTGAGAGGAATGAACTCTTATTATACTGGATGATAATTTAATATTTAATTGATGTGAAATTTTATCTTAATGCACTCCACGAAATGGAGGCTCGCTCCCAATCTTAAAATTCGACTAACACATCAAATTGCCTGTTTGGTGTTTTTGGATCCTTCACCTTATGCTTAAGCCCTTAGAAAAAGGGTCACACGTATTCATTTAAATACTTCAAAAATACTTGCATTGGCATGCACTTTAAGCTATGGGACGTTCCAGTTGATGATGGAAGAATATTGACTATCTTTGCATTAGTTTTAAAACTGTCTTAGTACTTGCTGCTCTTTTAGTACAATGAACAATTTTCCTCTCTTTTTTTTTTCATTTTTCTAAAGTATGAAGGGCATACTTGAAAAGCATGATTTGCACACAAAGAACCTTGAAAAGTTGGAACAACCATCTCCTGAACTTCAGGTAATTTTTTTTTTTTTAATTGAAGCTCAGCAATTGAAGTTATCACTGGGCATTAGTGTTGTTTGATAAAGTGGATTAATGAAGCACTCAACAATATTAATACTAAAAAACAATTATGACAATTGCATCATTCCATATGATCTAATAATGCATAAAAATTCGCACTAACATAGTACACATTACTATAAATTTGTTAATATTTTCCAATGTGGTCGAGTATACCTTGTCAAATACATATTTCTTGTATTACGTCATCTTATGAATACATGCATACTTGAAAGTAGCAACTGTATTTTCGATTAATTTCTGAAAAAAAGGGGGGAATTGCGAAGCAGCTAGTCGGGGACAGCAACTACTCCAGATTAAGCAAAGAAGTCACTGAGAGAAGCCATGAACTGAGGTTGCTTCCATAGCTCTTTTTTTTATATGGTCGGTACAAAACTTCGGCATGATATATATTTGCTGATAACAGGTACATGAGAGGAGAGGAACTTCAAGAATTGAGTATTGAAGAGTTGCAGAAGTTAGAGAGGTCACTTGAAACCGGGTTGAGCCGCGTGATAGAGAAAAAGGTTAGTGCTAGAGATTGTGTACTGTGTTGTAGTTATGCCTTGATTATAGATTTTTTTTTACTTGGATTTCATAAATTTATTACCTTGATAGAGTGTTGTTCATTTTACAGGGTGAAAAAATCATGAAAGAGATCGATCGACTTCAACAAAAGGTCACTACACCAAACTTGTTATCACTATCGTTAGAGAGAAAAAAAAGTCTTAACTAGTTGTTGTCGTGTTTAATATTAGTATTTGGTAGGACGACATGGTTCATAATCAAATTTAAATAAGTTAGAATAATCAGATTTGCATGTAAATATAGTCTTAAAAGTATGAAATGTGCAGAGCAAGGAACTCATGGAAGAGAATGAGCGTCTAAGACTGCGGGTATGAACTGAAAAGAATCTCTTGCACGCACTATGTGCACCACACGCATACATGCATTTATAGTTTTAGGGAAAATTGAAGGTTTGGTTTTTTGTAAGGTGGAGATATCAAAAGGACAGAAAAATACGATAGCAGCTGATTCTGTGAACATAGTCGAGGAGGATGGTCAATCATCAGAGTCTGTTACTAATGCATGTAACTCGATAGGCCCTCCGCAAGATTCGGATAGCTCGGATACCTCTCTCAAACTCGGGTGAGTTCATTATTAGCAATGTGGAATGGATAGTAATTGACAGGGAGAAAAGAAATTAAATTCATATTTATTGTACAATCTAATCCAATATCATATAAGCTATTTCAAAAGAGGATCATCCTTTCAGTAATGAACGGTGGTTTCAATTTTCGTTTTTCCTTTTTCTTGCAGGCTGCCATACTTTAGCTGAAAGGAAGGAGCTAAGCTTTTGACTGTTGATGGATGGATGATTACTTACCAAATTTGGACGTTCTAAATATATGTGCTCGTGTGTTTTGGTTTGCTCCCTTCTTATGGAAACTATGAATTTATGTTTTGAAAATTGATAACTAAAGCACGGTACGATATATGTTGAAAATTGGTTTTGAAAGATTGAAATCTAGTTAAGTGATAAAATCAAAACTTGGAAAAGTGACTTTCGTGTCAATTTCGGCCAAATATTCGGACTTGATCCGATGGTCAAATTACTTAGACCATTTTGTTCTACTCGTTGATTAGATCGTCATAGTATATTTTAAAATTTTAAAACCAATTCCGGATGAATAAGAAATTGCCGTTCAAAGTTGGGAAGAAAAATAGAGGAATTTGTCTGAAAAATTGACTATGGCTATTGCTAGCTTATGGTTGGGATGTAACTCAAGTGACTAGCTCGCGAAAAAGTCATTTTTATCGCTCAAGCGAGGCGATGGCGACAGTGAATGGTGCGATCTTTGGCAAGAGTTGCCGAGCTTGAATGTTTCATACACAACCCTTCATCATCTATATATAAGACCCTAGGGATGTTTCAACCTTTACACCAATGATATGGAATCAAATAACATTAATTCTTTCTCTTTTCTCAACCAAATTCTTGCATTCTTGTTGCATAAATTCTAGGTTTTTTCACTTTGCATGCCAGAGTTGGTAAACCAAGTTCTGGTTCGTTGTTTCTTGTGTGTTATAGTGCTACTCACACAAAAAGATAGTTGTTATATATTGAGAGTTGATTATCATAAATTGTAGGTATCGTTGCGGGGTAAATTCGACCCAAGGACAAAGTGTTCAACACTTGTCTTGACTTTGATATTATTGCTGTTATACTGCACATTTTGATAATTTATTTGGAATCCATTTCCTATTGTTACTCTACCGAAATTTTTACAGAATTTTAAAGGTGATTTGAAGTATTTTCTAGCATTGTTTGTCACTCAATACATGAAAATTTTCCAACAATCTTAAGTCGAATTTTGTTGGAATGACTTTAATCTTCGGTTAAATCACACGTTGATTTAACTTCTTCTGCTCTTCTATTGATTGTTGATCTTCTGTTTTGTGTAAACAGAAATGACTTCAATTTTCAATACCAATACATATTCGAATGAAACTTCGAATATGGGAGCTTCGGAAGGAAATGTTCCTAATGTAGTGATCCTCCGATTGTGAATGCTCTTACCAATTATGTCCCCTCATAGAAAGAAATCGAAGAAATTCAATGGGGATGATTTTAAGATATGGTAACAAAAAATATTGTTTTACCTTACGACCCTCAATTAGGCAAAATTTTTGAATGAAGATGCTCTCGCCGTACAAGAAGGGGAAAACAATAAGGCATCGTAATTGCTCTAAATGTGGAAACATTCAGATTTTCTATGCAAGAATTACATTTTGAATAGATTAGACAACTCGTTGTACAACGTTTGTAGTTCCAAGAAATCTATAAAGGAATTGGGAGTTCTTGGAAAAAATACAAGACTAAAGATGTCGGAACTAAAAAGTTCATTGTGGTAAAATTCTTGAAATATAAAATGGTAGATTTTAAGATCGTCATCAGTCAAGTGCAAGAGTCGCAGATTATTCTACTTGACATTCATGCGGAAAATGTCTCTAAGTAAATCATTTTAAGTGGCTGCAATCATTAAAAACTCTCGCCTATGTGGAGGGATTTCGAGAACTATCTCAAATACAAGCGTAAAGAGATGAACATTGAAGAACTTGTGGTCCGATTGAGAATTGAAGAAGACAATCAAAGTTAGGACAAACGTGTTGGAAACAACATACCTCTCAAGTAAAGGCCAATGTGGTGGCATCCAATAACAAAAACAAAAAGAGAAAGCATTATGTTGAGTCTTCAAGAAAGAACACAAAGAAGTTTAAAGGCAATTGCTATAATTGTGGAAAGGCTGGACATCGTTCTGTTGATTGTTGCAAGCCAAAGAAGCCAGCCCAAGCAAATATCACCAAATTCGATGTCATATTAAATGGTATATTGGATATGAATTTGTTGGTGGTGATATCCAAATGCAACAACGTTGGAAACCCTATGGAATGGTGGGTTGATACAGGTGCTACTCGTCACCTATGTACCGATAGAGGAATGTTCACTTCTTATACTCCAACTGGGAGAGAAAAGTTGTTCATGGGAAACTCCTAAATTTCAAAGGTTGAAGGACAAGGCAAAGTGATATCAAGAATGATATCGGGGAAGGAATTTAGCCTCAACAATGTTCTTCATGTACCGGATATTTGCAAGAGCTTAGTTTCGAGTTCTTTATTAAGCAAGAATGAATTTAAATTAGTCTTTGTATTGGATAAGTTTATACTTACCAATAATGACATGTATGTAGACAAAGACTATGTAAAAGATGGACTATTCAAAATGAATGTTCTTACTATTGTATCGAACAATTCAATGACTAAAACATCTTCTTCCACTTATATACTTGAGTCGTCTAATTTATGGCATCATAAATTAGGACATGTAAACTTAAAATTCAATACGGAAATTGATGAACGAGAATTTACTTCCAAGTATGCATTTCAATAATAGAAAATGTGGAATATGAATTTACTTCCAAGTATGCATTTCAATAATAGAAAATGTGGAATATGTGTAGAGGCAGAATTGGCCAAAATACCATTTCATTCGATTGAACGAACCACAACACTTTTAGAACTTATTCACACGGATATTTGTGACTTAAAGTTCATACAAACGAAATGTGGTAAAAAGTACATCACCACGTTCATAAATGATTGTAGAAGATACTATATATACTTGTTGAAAAGTAAAGATGAATCATTGGAATTGTTTAAACACTATAAAATTGAAGTTGAAAATTAACTTAGAAAACGAATAAAAATGATACGTAGTGATAGAGGTGGAGAGTATATTGCACCATTTGAAAAGTTTTGTGAGGAACAAGGAATTGTTTACCAAATTAATGCTCCATATTCACCTCAATCTAACGGGATTGTAGAACAAAATAATCGAACCCTTAAAGAAATGATGAATGACATGTTGATTAATTCAGGCTTACCTCAAAACTTATGGGAGAAGATATTCTTTTGGCTAATCATATTCTAAATAAAATACTACAGAAGGATAAGGTCGAGTCTCCTTATGAATTATGGAAATTTCGAAAACCTTCCTACAAACACCTTAAAGTGTGGGGGTGTTTAGTGAAGGTACAAATACCTAAACCTAAACAAGTGAGGATTGAATCTAAGACAATTGATTTGTGTCTTTATCGGATATGCTATTAATAGTAGTGTATATCGATTTTTTGTTCATAAATTCGAATTACTTGATGTACACGAAGGTACAATCATTGAATCAAGGAATGCTGCTTTCTTTTAAGATATATTTCCTTGTAGAGAAAAGAAAGCAAGTTCACACAAATAAACTTATGATGAAAAAGATGACGGAAGTCTTCGAACAAATGAAGAGCCAAGGCGTAGTAAGAGACAGAATTCATAAGACATTTGATCCAGAATTCACAACTCATTTGTTAGAGAATGATCATAAGACATTTGATGAAACAATGTCCTTACTCGAAGCGCCTTTATGGAAAGAAGCAGTAAATAGTGAAATTGAATACATCATGAACAACCACACTTGGGA